>JANQDE010000126.1:105769-140680 GCA_037157785.1 Cephalotes varians
AAGCTGTCTTCGTCTTGCGTTGGATTTATCTCTTTGGAACATTCGTCGAACTGTGTTTCTTAAGTAGGTCACAGTTTATTATCAACTAGGTGTGTGGGTGGGTAGGTGGGTGTGTGTGTGTGTGTGTGTGGGTGTGTGTGGGGGGGTGGATGTGTGTGGGTGGGTGGGTGTGTGTGTGGGTGTGGGTGTGTGTGTGGTGTGTGTACTATATCCACAGATCAATAAAGTTATATGTGGTAAAGATGAAAAAAAACTTCTTGCAGCAGCTGCTTCAGATTATATTATTTTCAGTTGGAAGATAAAAAAGAGAAGCAAGCATAAATTGTGGATGAGGCCAAACTTTCAAGAAGAAAACGAAAAAGGTGGATTACGTCTCATAAATTTTTTTAGGAAAGACAATTGGTATCAGAACATATATCAGGCCATATATAATTCGATCAATTTAATTATATTATCGTTTATCCAGTTGAATGTCAATGTTATTATCTAAAAAAGTGATATTACGAGAGCGGAACAATCAATAAGCGACAGAATGTGATAGAGCGTCAGTTAAGCAACACAAGTTTTAGAAACAGAGTGTTGTCCATTGTAGTTCCTATTTCTTTTAATTTTATCACTCTTATATAGAAATGAGTAATTTATGCTTCTGTTCCTGGCAACAATAAAGACTAATCTATAATGTGCTCTTTGCTTTCTGTTTCTTGTTTTTGCTTCTTACCTTTTTGCTTCTTTGCGCAAATTGTTTTCATTTCGCCCGAAATAAAAGTTGAATCCGGAATAGACAAGAAATTGCCAGTAAAATAGTACGAAAAGGCAAGAGACAAAAGCAAGAAATAGGAAGCAAAGAACACATTATAGATCAGCCTTGAGAAATATCGAGACACATACTGCAATTTTTATGGAAACAAACAACAGAAACACAAATGTTGCTCGATGTTCTTTTCTCTCTCTAGTGGATACGCAGCTCTAGATTCCTCATGATGAGCAAAATGTATTCTACATGCGCAAAATTATTTGACAAACGTTCTTACGTTTCGAACTAACGCAACACAAATTATCATCGTTGCATGTGATCCATAATTTTAGAACCTTATTCCAACACTCGTTTTAGCGTTAATAACAGTGCTCTAAAAAAATAACACATCATCGATTTTGATAATTGTTTTCTTCAAATCGACATAATAATCTTATTGTACATACAACTGAATATCTTCTCGTAAAACGTAAATACAACTTCGTCGATTGTATTGAACTTACTTTCACGTCACACTTTCCTATATAATAATAATCGTACTTTCATTCTCTTCTCTTACCTACAAAATATGTCATATATTATATTTTGTATATATCCATTGACAAAAGTCAAAGTGAATTATATATCGATATATACGCTATTATGGATTCCAAGAATACTTCTTTGAGTTCCAAACAGTTTAAAACGTCATCTTTTTGGAACACAAATATGGGAAATATTCAAAAGGCCATTTTCATTTGGACATCTTTTTGAAGCTCCTCGTTGCATCGAGTTGGCAGTAGCCGACAACTGCTATCCGCAACACGCAAATGGAACATCCGAATTCGAAAATATTTTCGTCTTATTGAAATTAAAAAAGCTCACGCTAAATGTATAATTGTGCGAAATAAATTAGCCATTTATATGCCCTCCGGTATGCAATGCTAAAAGAAATATGGAAATAAATCCGCAAAGGCACTCCTGGCGAAAATATGTTGATTTATGTTATGAATAACATAACGACGTACATATTATTGATATAAAATCTTCAGTTATTGAAACAATTGAAGCAGCTTTCGGAACGTCTTTCAATCTTCAATCGTTGCAAGATGAATTTCGTTGCATCTTGTATGTGAGGAAGACATTCTAGGAATGTAAAGAAATTGCACTAATCCCTAAAAATATATCTCTTTTTAACGCTGATCTGTGACTTAGTAATAAAAACACGTCATTTTCATTCCATAACAATTATAAGGATTTAAAGTTTCTATATGGAAGAGCAATTTGAATACAGATAAATTTATATTACAACATTCATAGAAGATTTGAAAATCTAAAATCTTTTTCGAGACTTTATAATTTTCAATATCTGTAACTACATTGTTTTGCCATGTTCATTGACATCGCGAACGTTGCATATTTGTCGAAAACATTCATTGGGGAAGAGCAATCAATGTAAGTCTTTTCAGGAACAAAAATTTGATATCAAATAAATTTGGGCTATTCTATAAGTAGAAATTAATAAATCTATTGTAGCTGCAGCAAAGCCTGGACACGTTGCAACTCCTTCCGTAGCTCGCGATTCGTATCTTCTAGAGAATTCACCTTGTCTTTGTACGAGGAATTTTCATTCCTTAACATGGTGACTTGCCTCTCTAAACCGTCCATGTATTCCTTTTTCTTTCTTCGTGATTCTTGCGCCGATATCTACAAAAAGTATAAAATCAATATCTTTTATGTCATTCACAGCTTGGATAACATTTGAGAGAACTGGAATATTTTCAAAATTGTACCTTGTTCTTGATTTTTCTTCGTATTTTCTTCAGAGATTTCTCCTCTTGTTTCGTCAAAGGAAGCTTCGTGGGTACGGGATATCCTTCGGCTATCAAGGTTCTCTTCTCTTCCTCCGTCAATGTTAACACTCCCGTAGATCCTTTCTGTAATGTCAATCACATGTAAGTGCACGCTAATATACTGGATCAATAAAAATGACAGCAGTAATGGATCACTATTCTACAAAGACAAGAATAAACGAGAATAATGATAAAACGCAAAACATGAAACTCATCCATAAAAGAAACTTCAAGTTTGTTAATGCAAACCCAATGATTTTGCTGACTAATTCCAAGCAGAACAACAGGTCACGATAACGTCATAATGACGTTAAAATAAATCGTAATTTATCATTTTGGAGGCCATTTCAGCGCATTTTGATGTCATCATGACTGCTTGGGATAGTACGCGATTATGTATGTTGAAAATGTAAATATAGGATATAGGGCATGAGAAAGAATACATCATAATTAGAATATTAAACAAAAATATTATTAATATATCCTCAAAATTATTTAATAAAATTAGTTAGATCCTAGGGAGTCCTAAAGTAAAGATGGAATTTATAAAATCGTTTGGTTTACAGATTAATACGCACATATGATTTATGAAACATCAACTATTAATACATCAATTACGCAACATACACACACATACGTGTAATTTGCAGTTAAAATCTTTTTTCTAGGCTTTCAATCTTTCAGTTCTGTGAGCTCAGTATTATTTGTTGTTCATGTAATTTGAAGTGCGGAACGGTCTCGTTTTATATATAAAATTTTTATATTAAGGAAACGTTTAACGTCAGGTAACAGCTGTATAGCCGAAAATAGCGATATAAATGTAGTTTTTAAACTTTTTTTCCGATTTTCTCGTGAAATCGATTGTGTCGCACTTTATTTTGTATTTTAATTATATAAAGAGATTTTGCAATACCGTCCAGTCAATTCCGAGAAATTCTTCCACCTGTAATTGTCGATAATTCCTTCAGTTTAAGATCCCCTTGACTAGATAAGACTAAGATAGGCATAGATAAAAGTATGAGAAAAGAATAAGAGCTAAGAACCGCATTATTAAATAATTTTTCTTTCAAACATAAATTATTTACAGCTTCCATGTAAAACATTTTCATATTAATAGAATATTTCAGAAGAATATTTCTTATCGAATATTCTTTCTTTTACATAACTAAATATCAAACGCAATTTTTTTCCAAGATTCTCATACCATTGATTCATAATCTAATATGGATCACGCCTATTAACTTTATGCTTAATGATAACTCATCAGAAATCACGTCAACACCTCAGACTGTGTCTTACCGGCTGACAGGAAATCAGAGGCGTATGAATGGGTTGTCTAGTGGTATGAGTGCCGGTGACGTAAAGCCTCGGTGCCACTAAGCCCCTGAGATTCTGCGTACAAGTCTGGGAATCTCGGCGTTCCGGCGAGCAGGAAGCGGAAGCGGTACCCTCGCTGTCGGAGCTTGCGCTACTGGGCGGCGTCGGCGGCAATCCCTGTCTCGACGCATGCAAGGTCGCTTCCTTCCCTTCGCAGATCACGCCGTACTCTTCAATTTCCATATTCTGAAAGCAATGACAAAGACGATGAGCGCGATGCTGGCGCTATAGAATCGATATCAAATAACAACGTGTAGTTTCATCAAGTCTTACTTACAAGTCAAATGAGTCCATATATTACAATTTGTTATATGTTACAATAATCTTTTCTACGAGTATTATATTCTCGAGAAGTTGAGACAAATAATGTAGATAATTTACGGATAAAACCTAATATCAAGGTATTTTATCGTTCGAGAACGATTTGTGTGGCGCAATATTGATTTAAGTTAGAGATACCTGATAGTACTCCTCGTCATCCTCCTCGCTGTCACTCGTGTGTGAGAAATGGGTTTTGGCGAAGTGAAGGCTCTGCGGCGACACCAGTGTTATCGTGCTTTTGTCATCCACCATATCGCAATTCGGTTGACAAGGCGCACAGGGACTTGCCGGCGCGCTAATAGGTTCGCCCTTGATTTCAGGACACTTGTTATCTTCAGGTACTAAGTCGTTTCTCTTGAGGATTACATTCGAGGTAGATGACGACGTCAGCGACGACGATGATTCGACACGGTTCGAAGTGTTGCTTATCGAAATAGCCGGAAAACATTCTTCTTCCATATCTGAAACAACATTTCAGTGATAATTTCTTTTTCACGTAGCTCTTCAGGAATGAGTTTTGAAGAGAAAAATGATGAAGAATTTGGGAACGCCGCACGATAAAGTTATCTGTTTTTCTTGGACCGAGATATGTCGCACATTTTCTTACCATCGATTCTGTCACGAATATCGAGAGACTTGTGGTCCAGATTGGCAAAATCGATGGAGGAACTAGTAGTCACTGTAGTAGAACCAACTGCGCCGGAACCTGAATTGGGCGTATGGGGATTAGCTCCTGGCGTTGCCGGGCTCGGAGGAGGACTGGGAGCCAAAAGGCTGTAACTGTGTTCGGATTTTATTGGTCGTGGTCCACCGAGAGCTGCATCCGTCATTAGACGGTCTCTCAGGATCACGTTGTGCCTGAAGCTTAAGGCATTGCTACATTCCTCTTCTTTGATGCTCAGTAACATATCCTGACTGAGTATCTGCAATGTGAACAAGAATTTGTTGAACGTAAAAAATATAAAATAAAATATAATTAAACATTTTTTAAATCTTATGGTGGAAAAAATGTAACATCTCATGTACGACGATGGCAGGAAGATGAAAAATTGTTTATTAATTTCTAAATTAATACAAACATATGCAAACGATGCAACTAATTAATTATTATTAAATTTATTATTATTATTATTATATTAGATTCTCTTGGAAATAAATATCAATTTTTTTTAAATGATCGTAGTGTTTTACACAAAATAACCTTAAGATAAATCGTCAAACTTTGGAAGCATAGTTTACTCGTTTTAAAGATAAAAAGATTATCGATATAAAAGAATTGATATCTACTTGATATAGACTTCTTCTGCGTATCTTCGCATATCATCAAGATTCACTTAATTCTTTCAGGCTAATATTCATAGTTGAGTTAAAATGGTTTTTTAAAGACCATTTTAAGTAACGTCTTAAGATGCTAATATGGCTTTGTGGCTGATATTCATAATCGGTTCTTATATTTAAGATCGTCTTACGTCTTAAAATGTCATGAGCCAATCACAGAGCCATATTAGCGTCTTAAGACATTTCTTAAGACAATCTCAAAATAAGAACCGACTATGAATATCAACTTGATTGGCTTATAACATTTTAAGTCTTAAATATAAGTACCGACTATGAATACCTAAAGGTCTGACGATCGGCGATTCGAGCAAGAGGAGAAGAACGAGCCAAGCAGAAATCGATCCTACGTGAAATTTCATCGCAAACGTAACGTGACGCGAGTCAATGGACACGGGAGAGGCAGCGGTTGTCAATGGTTGCCGCCTGTCGTCTCGCGACAAGGTGTCAAGGACCTCGCGTGTTTCTAAAATTATACGCGAGCGTTCCGCGAGCGGTCACACGTAAGCGAAGGAGAAGGGCGCTCAAGTTGAGCGGTCAAGTTGAAGGTCGGTCGTTACCCGAGTCTATGAGATAGCTGGTAGCAACGATTTCGTCTCCTTCTGTGATCTTCGGGGACCCTATCGGGCAACTCGGCAATGCGGAACCTGGTCCCAAGGTCAAGACAGATCTTTTCATATTGTGCTAACGACTATTGCTACCAGCTTCTCGCTTCGCTGCCGTCTCCTACGGTCTCATATACACACGATTTTTCTTTAGCCATGGACTTCCTCGTTATGCATGGTTTGCTCTGCATAAACAAATCCGGCCGTGGAATATTTGAACGATGATTTAAGCGACGCTTATCGCGTATTTATAGTAGCTCAATGAAAATAATTACTGATGTAAGAAGCGTGAGATACGTTTAAAGTAATTTCTGTGTTCGACGATACTGCTTATTAACACACTTTTCGAAATTAATTTAAAAGCAATAATTTTATTGATAGAACATTTCATGAAATTGCATATTACTTCTAACTTGTTTCCATTCATCCTTTCATTTGACTTTGTCTCAGTTTTTCTATTCTTTTTCTTCGTTATACACCGTGCTCCCTCTAATTTAGATGGGAATGCGGCAATTTCCCGCAAGTAGGTAATTAGTTACAATGGAACCATTAGTAACCAACAACCCGGAACTCAAACTTCACGAGTCGTCTTTGCTTTCCTCCATTATTCTCTTGTTTCTATTACATAAATTTTTCTCGCAAAGGTTTATTATTACCGAGCGACATCTCCTTACGTTGGTAATTTTATTATAATTCTTCGCTTACTTGTAACAATTAACAAAATCCAAGAAATTTGCTGTGTTTCGTCTAAAAGAGATCGTTTTATCCGAGTAAAATTAAAATGTCGTTCTCGCGTTCGATCGCGAACTCATTAAAAGCTCGTCTGGCTTATTGTTGGATCTCTGAAATATCTCTGAATCTCTCCAGAGCGGCTCCATAAAAATCTACCGGCTGCAGCAATGCGGAACTCGCTTCAAGGTCACGACACCATTCTTCCTTTTCCTATTCCCTCCAGCCTTCTCTCGCTCCTTCTTTTCGTCCTTTTGCCCTTCGTCGTCGCTCTCCGTTATGCTCTGGTCGCGCGGCCAACACTTATCTCCCATACTTCCATGTCTCACTTCCGGCGGAAGCACGTCCGTAACGGGCAGTCCTTCTCGTTGTCTTTTTGGAGATATGACGGAGGATACACGTGCATCCCTTTTTATGATCGTCGATGCCTCTCGTCTATCCACGGTTTTAAATATACGTTTTATCATCCAATCATTATCGTTCAACTTTTTCCTTGTATGCTTCGCAAACTTTAGAGATATGTATATACTTGCAATTGCTCGTGTGAATCATCGTAATAAATTTTTTTTTGTACAATGATAAATTAACATACGCGATTTTCCTTGTACCGACGTAATCGCGTCCTTTAGTTTCCTCTGGAAATAAAAAGCTTCTTAACATTTGTGCGATTTTTATCACGCATTCTAGTGAATACATCTATCTATTATTTTTTTGCCGTTACATAATAATTGTAAATTTATTAATTTTCTCGAAATAATTGCTTGATGTCAGTATACCAAATATATTTCCAAAATAAATATAAATATAAAATTGATCTTTCTTCGTTAATTTATTTTCATTAAATTAATTGTCATAATCAAACATCAAAATAATAAAAAAATAAAATATTTAAACATTTAATTTTCAATTTTTTATGATTAAAGTTAACAATTCGAAAAATTTGCAATTGTTGATCTTGACAAGGGCTTATATACGAACAAGTTGTATGCAACACAGATCGGAAGAATCGTCATTAATAAACACATAATTTTAATTAATTGTCTTCGTATCATTCATTCCTGGCGTAGTGTTTCCGCTGAAGATCAGTGCGGAGGCGCCTCTCTGGGGTAGGAATTCCGATTGAATTTCTTCGCCGCAAAATTGCAACGTAGCGATTGATATTAACTAACAGCGAGGCAACACGGGAAGTGGATCGAGCGCGGGGCCCGCGGGGATCTCAACAATTTTCGCGACGAGTTATTTCGCTACCGCGGCATTATTATTTCGCCGTTCCAGCTGCCCACCGAGAAATCGCCGGGCATTGCGCAATCACTTCGATCGCGCGTTTTCTAAAGAATTTTCTAAAGAACAATTATTGTTATGCCTTTCCGTTATTGCGCGCAATCGTTATTACAAACACTGTTAATACTACAATTAATTAATTAATTAAGAGGAGAGATGAGTGAGAAAAGGGGCATGTTTGTTCGTTTTAATCGCACTTTTTTTCGTTTTCTATATTTAAAATTAGACGCGCGCGTTTAACGCAAGAAAAACGTATTTTTTCTCGTGCAATCTCAGATAAATTAATTTAAAGTCCTATGCGCACTGTCGATCCTTCTATAATCCATGTGCCGCAGTCGGACGATTTTCATCAGATATCCGCGATAAGGCTAACGCGAAGGCCGCGAAGTTATGCCGGTTATTAACAGAACTGACCTTTCCACTTGTCGGTTCGACGCTAAACACCGATGCACGGGTCGAAAAGCAATTGTGCGCCGGTGCATTGAAGGCGCAGACGGAGACGCACTCGTGGGTAATGCACCGGAGAGAATTGCAGTGGCATGTTCGAGCGGTGCTTCAAAAGCTGCGATACATATGAATGAGAACGGGGATCGTAAAAGCGTATTGTGTACGTAACGCGAAATAAAATTTCATGCCGTTTCTATGCCGCTTAAACACGCGTGACTTGCAATCGCTGTTCGCGCGCGTGGAATCGAGAATCGTGAGACGTGATCGTTGCGCTTAATCATTTTTTTCTCTGAATTGCCTGATGCGAGAATTTTCGTGTATATACCAGTGTTACTGCCCTTTATAAAGCGCAAACAAAGATGCCTATCGACAAACATAAGCGCGAGGTGGTTAAAGTGATCTCGCGATCAACGCTGTAAAACGTTATAAGAGAAACGATACGACGAGTGTCCAGCAAGGCATCTGTGCATGCCCGTGACGTTATCGTCGACGGATAGCAGCGTAAATTGCCAATAAAAAGAGGCGATAACAATTCGCGATAAATTAAATCCCCGATGAAAACACAGTCGTAAGAGATGCGACCTGAGTTTTTGTAACGTCCGCGCGGCGTTCACATATCGCACGCGTAAAAACAACTCGATCCATTTCGCGATCACGAAACCGCTTATGCTGGAAAACCTTGGCGGCGCAGAAATTCGCGCTGTCGGCGCAAAGACACGCGGGCAGGGTCAACGGCACGCATCAGCCAAATATCTAATTACGCTAATGCAATAGTAACCAAAATCCGAACGGAATGTCAATAGATCGGCGGCGAACACAATAATATTTTCCCAACTATTACTACGCGGCGAAGGAAATTATCCGTTATATTTGACTGAATCCTTTCTCTCTCTCTCTCTCTCTCTCTCTCTCTCTCTCTCTCTCTCTCTCTCTCTCTCTCTCTCTCTCTCTCTCTCTCTCTCTCTTTCTGTGTCGCGAAGAATTTCCCTCAGTGTTTAGACTGTTTGATTTACGGCTATTAATGTCTTTCGTACGAGAAAAAGTGGTTCATTAAATTGATTCAACATAAGAATTCATTTACCATCGTGTATTGATGTTAATCGCTCTGCCTCGATGCAGAAGAAAATATTTTGGATATTGACAAAACGTTTCAAGGCTTGAATTGAGCAAATATTAAATATTTTATGAAGATACGATCTTCATTGTAACTTTCATTGTAATATTGCTATGGAAGCTAACTTTCTATTTACTGAAGCTAATTATCATCAGTGTGTGTAAAGTGTATCAGATTACACATTGAAAATTGAGGATTGAAGATTAGAATTCGACCAGTTATAGAACAAAATAGATAAAAATTAAAATTATCTGTGTCATTGATAAAATTCTAATCTTCAATTCACAATCCTTAATCTCATTGATTAATATAAGTTTTGTTTCGTATTTAACTTATATTGTGTTTAATGTAATTCAAGATTTTCTATTTAAGGTATTCTATTTAATTATTCTTTATATATATATATGAATTTTATCATGTTATTAATTATTATTATGTGTAGCATTTTATTATATTATGTCTAGATGAAAAGAAGATTTTGTTAAAGTATCTAAAAATTGAGATACAGATATGAAAATAATTTTGTTCGGACTATCGGACTCAAAATAATTATATAAGACGCTCAAACTAACTGCTAGAACGTTGAAATTTTTTGTAGCATTGTCACCAATGCTTAAATGTTCCACATAATTATTTTGATGGTTTAAGAAAATCATTTTCACATCTGTATCCAGCTAAATTTTTTAATATTTCAGTAAAACTGTTCTTTCTGTGTATTATTTGGAAACATCTTAGCAAATATAAATAATAGAATTCGTGTCCTCCTCGAAAATGTGTTAGGCTGCCTGCAGTAAACGCTATTTTCAATCACAAAGACACTTCTTCACTGTACACGAATAGGTCAATCGTCCAGGATTCTAGCCGGCAGAAGAGGATATCTCAACGGCGTCTGTCGGCCTCGTCGAAGTCACGAAAAAAGGTGAACGTCCTCGAGTTCCATCCGAACCATCCCGTCACTTCGTCTATTCCCCACCATGATCGACGACGAGCGACGACGCCGGCGACGACGACAGGTCTCTCTCTCCCGTGGTGTACGACCATACAACTCGTTTCAAAACCAGAACTCCCTTCCTTACAAGTAGCCGTGAACCTTCTCAGGAAAGTCGAGAAATTCTATAGAAAGCTTCAACCACTCGAGCTCGAGAAATGACGACGGGATTGGACGATGTAAATCCGAGCTGTTTATTTTGAAAAGTTTGCACGTCGCTGCAGAAATAATTTGCATCGGTTAAATTCGAGCGAGCTATACCTTTCACAAAAACGTTGCAAAATTAAATTTTGCGAAAGAAAATACGAACAATTAGCAAGCGCGCGAATTTAAGAATAATATGCAAAAAGAATGGTTTTGCTAAAGTATCTAAAAATTTAGCTAGATATAGATCTAAAAATAATTTTGTTTGGAATAATTTTGTTTTGTTTGGATAATTACGTAGGACATTCAAATTGCTAGAATGTTAAAATTGTAGCATTGCGCATTATGCTTGAGGATCCTACATAATTATTTTGACAGTTCAACAAAATTATTTTCAGATGAGTATCTAATTAAATTTTTTAATTCCTCAGCAAAATCGTTCTTTCCATGTGTGTCTGCAGCCGTTACAGATATGTGTGTCACATGTATATCTCAATTATCAAAGATATTTAAAAAATTTCATAGATTGTTCTGTTATTATATTTGAATGTCTGTATAAAATTTTAGCACAAGTATCTTATTAATTTAAAGGTGATTTGATTTTTTGTTTATATCGTATGTAAAGTTGCGTTTTTGTAGAGGAATTGACTTATTGATGAGGAAGTAGCATTACGAATTAAATCAAATTTTTTACTTGTACTAATAAAACCTTAATAAATATTTGTGCAAAAGTTTATTTGAATCCATTTTGTTTAAAAACTTGTTTAAACACTTGTTTAAAAATTATTTACCTAAAACTGCAATAATAATCATTGCGCTGCATAAGTTTATAAATAAAATTAATCATTGTTTTGTTTTTTACAGATAGTTTCAAGGCGACTAAAATTTTTTGTCGTTTTAAATTTTGATGACTTTTATCTGGTATTGCCCGCCAGCGATACCAATGATAACTTTGTCTGGTACAGCCCAAACATTCTCAATTATTTTGATGTCGATTTAATGAATTATGATATTTTAATAAACTGCGTTAAAATCTCAGAAATATCGCAGTATTTTTTATATTGTACGCAGACATAATTGCGATTAAAATTTGGGTTATTCTCACAATTGATAGTTTGTTGAAGTATATACGCGAACCGCGTGTATACTTTGATCGATGAGTGAGCCGAATAACTTTGTAAGCGAGATTGGCGCTTAGCAAGGCATATTTACGGCTGTTCCCAGGATTCCGAACGAGTTCTCACGTACGGCTCGGAATTATTTACACGGTTGGTCTTCGTTCGTCTTCGTGGAAGATGAGACAATAATTTACCCGCAAGAATGTTCGGTCTGTGATCCGAAATCAACAGGTAGTTCTGCTTGGGGCTAAATACAATAGGGACTAATTACAATAGGGCCTAAAAAGTGTTGCCCAAGATGGAAGATATTCTTATGGGCGAGAAAGATAAAAAAGATAAAAAAAAAATTTGACCGATTACTCATTGCATACGATGTCAAGGTTTGCAAACTCACTCATGATACAAAACGATTCGACATTACGTAAATTTTCAAGATAGAGTTAATTACAAGATAAAATTAGTATAGCAAATTGCGTATAGCAAGAGACAAACAGACGAGAATTTATAATTACACTAAATGTATATGTAGATAATATTTGATATGAGCGATCGCTCGACGAATTTATTACTTTCTACTACTGCACTCAAGAATGGAACAATCAACGATAATTCAAATCAAATGCAGAGGGCCATTCTCTCCGTATACCTGTGGCCTCGAGATATATCACTCTATCGATTAGTATTCGAATCCGAGAGGCCAATAAAGGCAGCGAATAGCTATTGAGCGACACGATAATCGTGATAAAGTCAAAAGGCCCAATCGCACAGCCAATTTCAATTATTTCAATTATTGTTGTTGCCAGTCGTTACAGAAATACATAAGAGTAACGCGCAGAAGGAATAAATCGATTAAAAACTTTAAACCATCAAATGGAAAAATTCAAGTCGTTTTATATTCCAGAAATTTGAATTTGAGATAGCTGCAAATTATCTTCGAGATGCCTCCTCAACCATTTGATATTCGAAACAACCGTTGAATATAAACATTTTCAATTCAATTTCGAATACATTTCTAATTTTAGACGGTGACTTATGAAACGTTTGAAATTGTTTTATATAAGTACTCTAGGAAATTTGCGTGTAATTTAGAATCATTCATATAATTACGAACTCTGAGTCCTTGCAGGACGCTTTTATGTAACTAACTAACCTTATCAGTAACTAGTAATTACATATGGTATTCAGATCAACAGTCCGTTATATAATATTACATGGTCAAGGATATGAATTAATTGATTTCTATCGATTATGTATTATCGATCACGTTATATCATATATAACACAGTATTTGATCTATTTTTTATTATTTGATTTATGTTCTCTTCGCTTTTTTCATTAGATTTATGATACTTTTTGCGTACTCAAAACGAAGAACTTTGGTCGATCCTAAATAATCCGAGTCAAACGTTTTCAACTTTGTCATTAACACTTCATTTAACTTGATATTCGATTGTATTATAGCCTGATAAATATGATGCAAAAAAATAATTATAGGAAGAAATGTAGGAAGGAATAATACATTATAATTTAAGAATCTTGGTTTTAGATAAACAAATTTATCGCGGCGATCGTAATCTACAACATTAAAATTAATAGTCTTGAGCGAAGCGTATTTTGATTAATCAATTCGTATAATTAAAAGCTGCAATATCTTATCAATTTGCCTCTAGGCTTATTCTATGCAATGCATGTTTAATAAATAAGATATGAAATTCCACGAATTCGCGTTTTATTCGAAAGCACAATAAAAAAGCTTGATCACGTTATTTATATTCTTCATGTTGTATTTGACACGATATGCACGAGGCGTCTTGCTAAACGTGAGCAAAGTATCGGTTCAAAGCTTACAATTAAGCGAAGCTCGTGCTTATGCATTCATGTGCGTGCATGGAAAAACGTAGTTAAGAAACCGGTGTCGCTCAAGTCTATGCTGTTATCAATTAGGTCAGACGAATACGAGGAATCAGTACGCAAGGTGTTTCAAAAAGGACGATGCGGCGAAGGAAGACGAAAAGCCGGAGAGGTAGCGCGCGATGGTGGACGCAGCTGATAAGAGCTTATCACCGTACGCGTAACTATTCAGCACGACTGATTCGCCGGGCCACCGTTTCGCTTTATCGTCATCGTTATACTTGCAAGCGAATCGCTCACGTCTGTTTAAATATACCCGATAAATGCGCGTCGCTTCAAAAAAAAGTTGCGCCTTAGCGAGCGGCCACTTGCGTCACCGGTTATGCGAAAGGCTTGTCGAGATGAGCGCCAGATTTAAGGATCCCGTAAGACAGGCCTGCTACAACTCGAGAAAGAGAACCAAGATCCGCTATCGAACCTAATGATCATTTTACGCAAAGTTAATGGCGAGAACCGGATTCAAAATAAAAACAAAAAAGCAGCTTGTCATTCTTAGTCATTCTTAGCAATTAAAAAGGCCAGAGAAAGTTCTGAAATAGAGATATCATCTTTTAAATGTTTTTTAGGTGTGTGGATATCGGTCTTGTGGCAGCGAAATCACCACCAGTTGTTTTGGAAACTTTGGAAATATATGGTATTTTAGAATTTCTAAAAATTTCGAGAATTCTCCTACTCACTAGCGAGCTCCCGTATCTTTCTCCGTAATTTTTCAAAATTTCTTCTGTAATAGACGCCCCCAAGGATATAACACATATCGCCATTTTATTGAGTCGAATTCAAACAGCTGCGAGCTTGCTTAAAGCGGCGAGAAAGGTAGTGAAGTATCACCGCCTTAAATAATGACGATGACATCGGCGAGACCTACATAGTGATGAAATCGAGATTCATTGCGCGTCAGAATGTAACTAAAGTCCAGGAAAACTCGTATGTTTTTACGATAAAAGAATGTCAACGATCCGGAAACAATTCTAAGCTCATTCCATCGCCCATCGGCGAGCGATTAATGACGATGTATTAAAGAGCTATAGACAAGGTGAAATTTTGAAAAAATTGATTTCTTAATTTTGTAATATTTTGAAAAACATACGTATCTTAGAGAATACATATGCCAAGTTTCAAAGAGAAATTTGGAAAATTGACGGAGATTTGATGGAGCACCATTTGCGCTCGACGGAGCGCTGGAACTGCTCTGGCACCGACGAGAAAGCGGTTTTCACAGAAGAACTGTACGATCCAGGGATTGCCAAATAAGAGTAAGTAACTTAAATTCTTTTGTCTTAATATGCAATTAACATATAGTAATCTAAAACTTCAAACGCGTTTTTCTTAAAATCACTTTTTTCAACTTGGTTGACAGCAAATCAGAAAATCTATCCGATCTATTGACCTAGTCTAAATTGCATTTTATTCAACTTTTTTGTTACAAAAATGTTGAATAAAATAAAAGACCAAATTAAACAAAAATTCATATGTTCGTTATTTTATTCCTTTTTACAATTTTATAATTTCTCTACAGCCGACTATAACTGTACTCATTATCTTTCATAACCTTTTTCGTTTTCTTGTTTCAAACAGCGCGTACAGTCAGTTCGTTGTCAACGCGATAGTAATAATTTTTTTAAGTTTTGACCCTTGTACCTTAATTATAGTATACAAGCCAAAAAAAATTTTTTTACGTACTTCAGTAAGTTCAGTTTTTATGCACTAATACAATAAAAACATTATAACACAGAATTACCTGACTTTATTATATATTTAAAAAAAACTCCCAAAAAACCCTCGGCTTTTCAGGCTTTCAGCCCTGTCTATAGCCCTTAACAACCAAAAAAATAAGAAAGAATAAGATTCAGGGAATGCATGCCTTTCTCATTGCTCTTTTGTTAATAACGATATCTACTAGCTCTTAAAATCTCTCTGTATGTTTCTTATCTTTGTAAAACTGCATTTGGGAAGCATAAGTATCTACGGATCTCACGAGAAGAAACATGTATGCGGAATGAACCTCTAATCGCCAGAGGGTCCATAATCATGACGGTTTTATCTCTTTCCTCTGATAGAGGTTGCACGCTGACCGATAACAGTAGGGAAGTTAAATGGAAATTTTTCTAAAGTTTCTCGGTATCAAATTTTCAAGAGCTGCTGAGAAAGAAAAAGTATAATATCCATTCTGCGACGAAGCGAATCTCTGCCTGCGGGAATACTGGATGAGATATTTATGCTCTACTGGTTTGATATTGTTGCTTTTCCGTGTCAGTACTCGATTTTCCGTTGACAAGAATGAGATATTTCATTAAAAAGATAATAATAATTATTAAAAGAGTTTAATTTTGATCTACGACAAACGAATTATTATAGCAATATTTTAAAAAATTACACAATAAAAATGATGCATTAACAGCATTAACCAACAGCAATTTAATTGAAAATAACCTTGTTTGTTCAATAAAAATATTAATAAAACAAGTAACATTTTATTAAAACAACATGATATATTTGTTTAATTAATAATAAATAATACTGAGTTATTTAATATTTATTAATCGTTTACATTTAATACAACAATACGTTATTATTGTAATATTATTAATTTGATATATCATTTTTTTTGTGTAACACATTTTTTTCTGAAATGTGAATACAAATTCTAATCTATTTCAACTATTTCTCCTCATTATCTGATCTTAGCTCGGATATTATCTGTCGATCTGTTGTTAAAATCTTACGAACAATCGCTGATAATGGAACAGATAAGCGAGCGTCTGTCGTTCGAGACGAAAGCAACGCGCGTTGCGATGAATGTGCAATTGTAATCGTGACGAATTATTCAAGGTCAGAATTTCTTCCTCGCTATATCGCACGAATTATCTCACGTTGCCTTATTTTGGAGTCAGTCAAGACATATTGTTTTTTTTTTTTTAATGAAACATCCTCTTTCTTTTTCTCCCTCTTTCTTTCTCATTACAGGCTTGTGCGACGGATTGTACGTGTGAATTTTTGCGTTCATTCACAAATCGCAGACGCTGCGATAGTAACAATAATGATTTCGTGCCAGTTGGTAACCACGAGAAGATTGAGAGTTGTTTGCGTTCAACTGACTCACTGGTGGCAGTTTGTGACAGCTATAATATAATATGGGTGAACGTTGAGCGCGATATAATTGCGAGATTATTTATCCAAACGATGTAAAATCGTTTCAGAAATTTCTCGTAATCATTTTACTAATATATTATGTGTATTATGTCTCTCTCTCTCTCTCTCTCTCTCTCTCATGCAAGACAGTTCTGTTTTTCATGCTCTATTCGTATTTGTGTTCCATATTTGTATTCCGTATTTGTGTTCTTATATCAAAAGGTGTTTAATTCAATTAAATGTGACAAACCTGCCAAACTGCATTTCTCATCTTTGAGTCACACATGACGCAATTCAGAATTCAATATTGTTGCAATCTCGACCACGATATCAAATTATCTCTTACACACTCTTTTTCACAAACTCTTTTCAAACTTTCTATAAACACGAGTGGCTAGCAACTACGATATCTCTGGGGCAGTAGAAATCAATTGGAAATTATCTACCGCCTTTTCAATAAATGAGTATACACTGAGAAAAAGATTTTGATTAAACCAAGAAATACAAACAAAATGCATTTTGCTCTCATATCAATCGAATTATCGTGATTGAATTTCAGGTTATCTCAGCTAGAATGTTTCATAGGTTTAATTATAAATATCTGATTTATACTTTTTTGATTGAATTTATCACATTTTCAATGTATGTAAGATTTTTTTGCAGTATAATGTAAGTAGAATTTGGTTTCACATCACAAATTTCTTATAATTTGATATATAGAAATTCCTTTCTCTCTAAAATGTTAAAATGTTAAATATTTTGCATTTTATTATTAATTTCTCCATCCATTATCCATAATTCAACAAAAAAATGTGTTTATTTCGATGGAATGTATTTTGATAAAATAAAAAATTTGTTATCATAATATTTTATCAAGGATTCGATAACTAGAACATTTGATAGACTCAATTTTAAGGATTTGATTAGTATTTTCCAGCTAAATCTGTGAAACTTTTAGTTTTATTCACTAGACGTTCCTCATGAGCAATGCGGCAGATGGATGTCATTCTCATAAGTAAAAACAAGAATAAAAGGCGCAGCATTATATGAGAGTTTCCACCAGTATTCCAACACTGGAAAAAAATCTGATTGCATTAATTGGAAATCTGATAGATTCAATCAGTATGTCTGTTCGAAAATGGACAAGTCAAAATTCTTGTAAGAAAAAATTACCAGATAAATTTGATTAATTTTTTCCTGTTAAATATATCAAAATTTTTTGATGATCGAGCTAATTGTAACGATTGTAATGATTGTAACATTATAACCAGCTGATGTGCACATAATTTCACTGTAGAAACATGTAGAGACACAAGTTTTCGATATCAAGTGCCAAGTACATCTTAGCACCTGAATAACTTCCAGGAATCATCAGGATCCTTAACTTTACATTAACTTTTATATAAAACTAAAAAATTGTTACACAAAGAAAAATACATCTCTTATTTAAATACTTTTGTCTTCAAACACAAATTTAAGGAATCGTATTCAAGCAATCTTGCTAGATTATCAGTATAATCTCAAGCCATTTTTCTCAGTGCAGTTCCAATGATGTCACAGAAAATGCGATTTTTCTCTGACAGAAAATTCTGCAACTTGGAATATATCGTACCATTACGAACTTGTAGAAAGAGAGAAAATAGCTTCTCTCGCGGAAGAAAAGTTTACGGTTACGCATGTACAAAGATGGAATCCCGCATCTAACGGTGTTATGCGAGCGACGATAAGAACGCCAGAAACGGTAAGAACGTAACAATCGTATTTTGTATGGACAATGTTTTCTCTTCACTTGCAACGTACGCAGAGAAAAGAAATCCAAATTTCTTTTATTATTCGATTAATTATAAGTTATATTTTTAATCGAAGAAATAAAATCCTTTTTATTACAATAAAAATGTTACGAGCAAGAATTCACGAGAATATAAAATATCAAAGATCATCAATCTGATAGCTGATTAAACTGTTTTAATGATCGATGTGATATAAAAAGGCACGAGGAAGTCTGCAGAAAGTCGCTTGGCACTTTCTCGTCTTATTGTCAGCTAAGTCGGACGGCCACCGGAGGATTTGTTATAGATGTCGAAAGGTCACGCTACGGTGATTCCGTCGCGAATTCTTCCGATCCTTTCCTTCCTCCGCTCGTCGGCGCGGGTTAAGTCGCGAAGAAGCGAACGGGGAAGCGAAGCGTGCAAACAAACGGGAAGTCGGGAAAAACAATAATTATTTTTGTGCCACGGTCGTTCGGAATCGTGCTGCGATAAGGAAATATGCCGCTAGAAAATAAGCGATCGCCGACAATTGGCGCTTTTTTTTTTTTCAAGAACGTTTGGCGACGATGTCGCGAACCGAGGAGTTCCGCTCGCCTGGGCGGAAAGTTCGTCGAGGGGATTGCGTTTCGGCATGTTCGTCCAAGATAAAAAGTCGACTCCCGTAGAGATCAGACGTTCGAGACGTGCTTAGTTTGATGGCGTGCTGCTATTTCCGAGGAAAGATGCGTGACACGTATCGCGTACAGCGAGCTGTCGGGTCATAAAATGCGCGTGATTCATCTGTATCGCATCGCGTTATTTCCTACTTTCCACCGTTGGCAGATAAGATCCTTGAGAACAGTGGTTCTTTGGCGGAGAAAGAAATTGCCGTTGTCGAGAATCTGTTAGAAGATAAAAGTAATACGTTTATTTGTTAAGCAAATGGATTCGAATTACACGAAAAATGAATGTTACTGAGGTGTCGCAATATTTCTACGTTGACGTTCTCTGAAGGTTACTCATTTTTATATAATATTTGCTACGTAGAGGGACGTGTGTCGCAAATCCGTTTCGTTTACTATTGTGTATTTTGTCTCCCACTCTTCGCGCCTATGTTTCCGGTATTGCGAGCCCGACATATTCCCGCTTCCGGTTTTGAACTAGAAGGCAACCAACCACGACTTTTCTCATACACGCATTATTATGATAATTATTGTGGGTGTTCCACTGCGACACCATAACTATTTTTATTTCTTCTCTCTAATTAGATTAGATACGCAATCTATGTTGCTGTTGTACGTCATGTTTGCTCGATAAATGATTATGAAGGTTCTCAAGGCAACGATTACGTAATCATTTATTATGTACAAAAAAATTTATTTCTTCACTAAAAACTAATTATTAATTATTATTAATAATTTTCATTTTTATCTTCAATATTTTCTAACTAATTTAGTTAAATAATTGAAAAGGTGTCAATATTGTGATAAAATAATATTGTGTGTTCAATAAATGATGACGGGATCAAGATGAAATTATGCTATCGAGATGCTTCCTGTTTCTATAGGAAATATAACACCGTTTGTTTATCGTATCAAGTCGTCGACAGTATCAAAGACATGATCGATATATTTATGTTAGACTATAGGAAAATTACTTCCGTGGTATTTTCCTAGCGTGTCCGTCGTGTTTTCCTTTCTGGATAGCAGGACGGCTTGAAACGAAAGCTTTCCCATCAGGAGGGCTTTTGACATTCAATTATTACATTAATGGCATGCTGAGAAAACAGCCAGATAAAACGCTAATGTCATATATAATTTATAAATAAGTAAAAAAATCCATAATTTATAAATGCTATAATTTATGAATGAGCAAAAAGATCCGTAATTTTACTTTTAAAGTCTAGAGCACTAGTTATTATATCGAGGAATAATTTTCCTATCAGAGCGTGACGATTGTCTGAGTTTTCTAAAATGCTTTCACAATGTTTGTTTGATTTATGATATTATACTTTTGTAAGATAAATTTAGTTTTTAATTTAGAGTTCGAGTATGTATACATATCAATAATATATCAAATGTATATCGTCGATGTACAGAGAAAAATAATTCGTTACTTGTAACGAAGTTACAATTAGAGTTATGTTTTTTCGGTAAATGTAATTTAACTTCATTCTTTTTTTTCAATAATTGTAATTTAACTTAGTTACCTTTTTTGAACTAATTCAATAGTTATATATTTTAAATTTATTCATCGGTATATAGGCTGCGTTCAGCAAAATAAAAAAAGTGCTTAGTAAACAATCAGTGATTTACTTCTTGTAATTGGAATGTATCTTTATAACCATCACATTGTGTAAATGTTTGTATTAAGAATTAATTTAAAGGTTTCTTGTAAATGCGTCTTAATATTAATCCCATATTTTTTATTCCAAGAATATATATTAATTTACATTATGTATAAGAATGTTCCGCCTTGGCCAAAAGTATTAAGCATCTATAATTTTTTATTTATCTGAAATTCTTTTATCTGTATTATTTTCTATTGGTTACCGGTATTATACATAAGTTTAAGAAATTCTTGGAACAAAGGATAATAAGTATAAGTATAAGGATAATAAGTATAAGTATAAGGTATAAAGTTAACGAGGTGCCTAATATTTTTAGACAAGGTTGTATATTAATTAATTATAAATTAATTTACTTAATATATTGAATATATTTTTAGTTTAAGTTTTTAAAATAATTGTAATTTATTATATATAAAATCATATACCAATATAACCGTGTGTTTAGTATGATAAATAAAATAATTAAATAATGTTAGAAATTCAAGATTTTTATATTCAAAATAACAATGTAACATTACAAAAATTAATAAAAAAACTAACTGAAAAGTAACGACTCGTTATCTTTTGAGTAACTATAATTACTTTTCAGAATTAATAATTAATAACTTTTTGAGAGAAAAAAACAGTAATTATAATTACTATAATTACATTTACAAAGTAGCGTAAATAAGTTTTCTAATCTTGTTAATATGTGATATTCATGTATTGATATACAGGATCTTATTTTAATCAATCCAGTCAATTTTCTCCGAAATTATTGGTAATATAAAAAAAATGTTTCAGATAAAAATGGAATCACGTATCGGGTTTCACGTATTTTGGTAATGTTGTTTTTTTTTCTAGGTAAAGGTGCTAAAAAGATATGAAGCTTGCATTTTTTTTTTAAATGGAATTGTTACTTTGAACTGACATTTCGAACATCGATTGTAGCCCATCTCAAGACGAATACAATGATCATGGATCACATGATCTTAAGGTGATTTAAGGTCAGGGACATAAAAAAATTCAAAAACAAAAATTCATTATCCATGTTCGAATACGCGCCCGCGAGTATTAATACACATCTTAATTCGCTCTCTGAATGACATTTCAACCTCTGCTAGGTTATTTAGCAAAAATGTTACAACACGCAATTATTATTCTTCTTTTCATCTCGTCTGATATCATGAGTTTAACTTGAGAAACCTCGTTTTTTACATAAATTAACATGAGAAAACAATTCAACGGATTTGGCGAGTGTATTGGCCAATTTACAAATCCGCGTTGTCCGATCCAATGTCCTGGAAACATTGTTTACAAGCTATCACGAACATGATTTGCGTTATGACTAGGAGCACTATCATGCTGAAACTATGTACGTACTCTAGTTGCAAAATCGACATCCTCGAATAATGCAGAAAGCATTTTGAATAACATTATCATACATGTTCAATGTTCAACTACATTGCTTCCTGTTAGTGTCATAATCTGTTAGTGTTTTCTTCATAAAAGTAGGACCCAATAACATAGCTGTTCACAATGCCACACTAAACATTAAAAGATCATCTATGCTGAAATAGGACGCGGATCTATCAGTAGGTCGATCAGCATGCTCGCCAGATCTAACTTCGTTAGATTTTTTCTCATGTTCCGTAAAAAATGAGATCTCTCAAGTTGAACCGAGATCATGACACCAGACGAGATGAAAAGATGAATAATAATTATGTGTCGTAACATTGAGCCAAATATCCCAACAAAGCTCGAAAGATCATTGAGAGCGAATGTCAGACTCTGTATACCAGTTTCATGAAACTATTAAATAAACTGAATAAGACTGACCTTATTTAGTTTTATTGACCTCATAGGATTTCTTAATTGAATTTAGAGAATTCTCGTTTCATTTGTTATTGTCTGTGGATCTTCATAATCTATCATTTCATTTTATGATGAAATTATATTGTAAATTTTCAAATAACGGCTCAAGTATATTTGCTAAAAAAAAATTTTTTTACATATTTTCTTATCCATCAAATTGGATAACTATTTAATTTTCTATCTTTTTACATTATGTATTATCTTACCAATATATTCTATATTCATGTATTTTTCTATAAAAATACTTCTATAAAAAATACTATTATCCATAAAAAATTTTTAATAGTTTTTCAGAAACAATAAAACTTTGGCACGTAACTCTAAGTTTATCTTTTAAGATAGAAAAATTTTATATATAAAAATATCTACATTTGGATTAATACATACTCGATAAGATCAATATAATGGATATTTTGATATTTACATAAAAGATAAACTTAAAGTTACGTGCCAAAGTTTTATTGTTTCTGAAAAACTATTAAAAATTTTTTATGGATAATAGTATTTTTTATAGAAAAAGGATACATAAATATAGAATATATTGGTAAGATAATACATAATGTAAAAAGATAGAAAATTAAATAATTATCCAATTTGATGGATAAGAAAATACGTAAAAAAATTTTTTTTTAGCAAATATACTTGAGCCGTTATTTGAAAATTTACAATATCATGATATTTTTTCAAACTATGATTTTTATTATCACTACGAATCCATATTAAAAATTTGTGTCAATTTTTTTCTTTAATGGAGCTACGCGTTCACAAGTAGTTGCAAAGTATTCAATTCGATACAAGGCTCGAATGTGTAACGCGACGACTATCAACACTTGCGTCAGTGGCACCTGCGCAAGCACGACGAACGAGTGAAGAAAATTGCTTTATATCGCCCACGATAAAAATGTGAGACATACGAGTCTAGACACAATTAGGGTACCGTAGCGAGATTACCTTGCTCGCTCTACAGTTTCAATATACTATATACAATATAAAAAAAAAATACAATATACAATAGAAACCATTTGAATTTAAAGTTCTTTAAATCAATTATTATTTATTTAAACGATCGATGTTGGCATCAAGTGTTAATTTTACAGCAGAATAAATATAAAATATGCACATAAATAAAATAAACTCGAGTGAAGCTCGAACAAATAATAAACTCACATCTTATAAAAACTAAAATTCGAAAATGTACGATATTCCTCCCTTCGAAATGATATAACATACATTGCCAAGGTAATAACGTTTATTGAGACAAGTGTTTTTAACATAACGAGACAGATAACGAATTAATTGCAGCTGTATTTCATCGTATAATAAGTATAAAAAGACGTAGTATATAAATATTGATGTCAAGACACACTTTTCCGAGAAAAATTATGCGGCGACAATCGATTTCCGGTCTGTCTCCAGCTTGTACGGAGTTTCAGAATCCGTATCGATTGTTGCCGATGCATCGCGAATACTCGCTGTGTTTGCATTTCTACGCTCGGCTTCGCCGTTTCGTCGCTCGCTTCCACGTAACAACACGATTAATCGCGACACTCGTTGCACCGAGTGGTAAATCGCGCGGTGTCGCCGTTTTTTTATTAGCGAGAGGAAAGTCGGTTAAACGAGAAATCAATATTTCTGCCATAAGCGATAGTCGTAATTAGAACGATTCATTACAAACATGTTTTCAACGACGATTAAGGCAACCTTGCGCTTCTAATATTGAAAAAAAATGAACGTTTCCGGTGTCCGATCACGTTTCTAATTCCAAACTCGGCTGCATTTAGCACTCAGGATTTTTTCCCATTGATTTTCTTTCACAAACGTTGACTTAAGTGATTTTATTGGCTAGGCATATTTGCGCGCGCGAGAGGCGGCTGCCCGCCGCCTGACGTAATTCCTGCCAGAGGAGGTTGACCCTCTAAATATGATGAGACAGCATTGACATGCATGCGCCGATTCGCCTTTCAATTTTTATTACGATGCTTCCGAAGCCACAACCAGATCACCGTATCGATGCATATTAATAACTCGTTATTATGCGAAAATAATCGAATATATATTGAAAATTCGAGCGAAATACCGAACGCGGTATGAATATATAATACAATACGTCATGTCAAATTTCATGCCGCTCCCCAGATGCAGATGAACGACAGAAGAGAGAAAAATATCTGTGCATGCGAATAAATAAATTTATAATAAATAGCTTACATTTATTAATATTGTTAAATTTATAATATTAAATAATTAAACGATAGTTGGATCGAAAAATAATAATGTATGCACACATATTGTTTGTATTTTTTTTTGTTTGTGTTGTTTATATTAATATTTAAAATTATGTTATGACTACGGTCCATGGACTTTTATTTTCAAACAACTCGCATGTTACATAAGCCACGTAGATAATGAGAGTGTAACGAAGCGTCATCGTTATTCAGTGAAATAAATAGCAAACATGCGCTCTCAAAGATAAATATCCCGTTTCCAAATGATTGCTACACTCACAGAAAAACACAGTGATGACCATGTATAAGTGACAAATGACAACTACGAGTTCCATATATAGAATTATTGTACACAGCTGAATAAACTATTTATACAGTTGTCATAACTATAATTAAAACAATTTATTCAACTGTGTACATTAATTCTACATATACAACTATACGTGTAATGTATTTATTATCTATGTGTATAGTTGCTACTATGTCTTTTTTTCTGATATGACTAATTCGTAATTTGTCTGGAAAATGATGAATAATCGATAAACTTGTAATTAGTGTTCAGAATTGTGATTGTCTCTACTTCGTAGAAATGTACATGGGTTTATAGTTATTTTATGCTCAAACACATTATGTATTCGTTAATTACAAAACTAGCATAAGAAATTCAGTAAACATTTCCATTGAATCTTATCAGCATTTTTCAATAATTCGCTCATGTTTTTCCACGTCATTAAACTAAAAATAATGTAATCTCAAAAGCATTAGAGTACCGGGAACGTCGAAGATAATTTCTCAAAAGTAATAGTTTCAGAAATTTTTCGAGAAATAATTCTGATGAGAACGCGAAACATCGTTAAATTTACATTCAAGAGAGAAACGTTGCTCGATGCTCTAAAAAAAAAGAAATTTCTATGTATGTTCGGTGTATTAACGGCTGAATATACAGACAATCGATAATCGAGTGGTTTTTCGCAAAAGACATGCCTATGAGTATTCACTAGAAATGTGGCGATATTTGTACAGGTGTGCAAATCAACTATAATGCCTTTTTTTTTAATTGCCCAAATACAATATCCTTCCTCACGTTAATACAAGCTACAAATGCTGCGAATCTCGAGTGGAGTTAATCCTTCAATCGTGTTTGCGAGAAATAATTGTATTGCAACGATACACTCAAAGTGTAACGTTCAAATGCATGTTGGAAAAAAAGATAAAATACATAATAATTGCTGTCATTGCCAGCATTGTTGCGTAAGTCTTCGACAGAAGAATACGACGATCAAATCGATATGAGATTAAGGATGTACATATTATCTGTATAGTCCCCGCAAAAAGTTTGAAATTGAAAATATATTAATATATATTAATATATTCATATAAAATTTTTTATTTAAAAATGGATACTAAAACTATATACATATAAAGTAGTTGTGTAAATAATATTTTTTTATTTAATAACACATTAGCATAATTTATTCATTGCTGTTGTTATTGTATTATGTAATTTATTATTTGCTATTATTTTTTGTCATAATTTAAAAAATAATAAAAAAGTATCAATTTTTTTGTATAAATATTTTAATAAATATTCAAAATGATTTATAAAAAAACATCATTGCAAAATGCAGAGATTAGTTGTTCTGTAAATAAACAAATAAATTTTATTTATTTACTGAACAACTAATCTTTCTCTCTCTTTTTATAATTATCTTTTAAGTTAAAATAATAATAAAAAAACTATAATAATAAAAATATATATATGTATATAATAGCACAAATACACGGAAAAAACGATTTTGCTAAAGAATCTAAAATTTTGCTGGATACAGATAAAAAAATAATTTTGTTGGAATTTTTAAAATAATGAGCAATGCTGTAAAAAATTTTGATATTCTAGCAACTAGTTTAAGCGTTCTACATATTTATATTGTTCAATAAAATTACTTCTCTGATCTGTATCTAGCTAAAATTTTATATCTTTCAGGAAAATCGTTTTTTCATAAATGGTAAATAAATTATAAGAATGTGTTGTTAAATAAAAATATGACATTATTCACACAACTGATTCATACGTATATAGTTTTAACATCAATTTTTATATAAAAAGTATTAACACACAATTTCCAAATTCAAACTTTTTGCAGGGACTATACGAGTGATACATCCTTAACTCGAGTTTGTGCGAGACGATAGTTATCTACTACGCGGTTGACGATTGAATTTATTTCCAACGGGATCGAACGTATGTATCGCCGACCTTCTAGAAAACGATAAAAATACCGGTTAGCTGCGTCGTCGCTTCGGGGACCTGCGAAATTACTCGGCGAACATGTGAAGCTACGGGCGGCCGATAAGAGGAACAATAACTAATAATAAGTACACGTCCGACGCGGCGCGGCGCGTAAAACAGCAATGGCTGCATGCGAATTGGTATTTATTTGCTGACGAGAAAGCCGAGGCGTAACGGCGTAGAGACGCGTTAATGATTAGGATTAATTTGTCGTAAGGCAATTCGTTGCCTTTGTGTGTGCCGCAGAAATAAAATTCTGACGTGAAAGGGCTGAGGAATTGCGACCGTGTCCTATTTTCGCGCCGAAGACAAGAACGCACGCTGCGAAAATGAAAGGAGCATATGCGCAGCCATTGTTACTGTCGCGAATACATCGAGCGCATGAAAAATAATTTCCGTCGCGTTCGCTGGATGGTAGATACGCGAGAGTCGCAAAGAATAGAAGCGACGATTGTCCGACTGGTGGAAGAATTATCGGCGCTTGACGTTTGTCCAACAAGGTGCTATCATGTAAATTTGTTAGTTTCCTTATTTTCTTAAGCTTAATTAGCGCAAGTTGCAACCGTGTCATAAACGCGATGATAAATGACAAATGCGTGACGCATATATGAGCATGCTACCATTATTATTCAAAAGCTACCGATAAAAGAAATTTTTCATGTATAAATATATGTATGTAATTATGTACAAAATATGTTCATATATGTTTTCCTTCTCACAATTTCTCACAACAATAATTTCTGTTCATACAGACTAAATAATAAGAAGAAATAAAAAATAAATATAGAATATAAATAAAAAATAATTTTAGCATTGCTCTTTTAAAAAACGAAGTTTGAGAAAAATGAGAATAAGTTGCTCATATATATACTTATATATTATTTTTTTATATGATCGTTATCTTTATCTATGTATATGTATAATTATGTACGAGCAATTTATTCTCATTATTTCAAACTTTACTTTTTATAAAAAAAAAAAACAATGCTAAAATTATTTTTTAATTATTTTTTATTTTTTTATAATTTTTTAATTATTTTTTAATTATTTCTTCTTATCTATATTATTTAGCCTGTATATACAAATGGAAATTATTTGTGAAATGAAAACATATATGGACATATTTATAATTACATATATTTATATATGAAAAATTATTTATCGGTCTTTGTCAATGTATTTTCTTTGAACTAGAGATATTAGTAAATTAAAAAGCGACTAATTGAGATATATATATATATATATAAGTTAAAAAGAACAGCGACTGATTGAAAAAATAGTGAGTAAAAAAAGAGATTCGATTTTAGATTGCAAATTTATTTTGATGAAACCTTGCTTTGAATTTCAACATTAAATTTTATCTGTTTCAATTCTAGTTATCATTTGAAGATTAAAAAATTGCAAATATATGACACTCTGATATCAAATATTATGGTTGATATTAAATATTATGGAGAAATATGTAAAAAGCTGAAATATATTTTTCAATGACGTTCAGTCGATAAATTTGATAAGTGCATTTGTATGATGCGCGCAAGCGTTTCTTGCATTTCACATAAAAAAGACGCTTCTAAAAAGTAAAAGTATTGTAAAATAGTATTGTAAACATAGTATTGTGAAATGAATGTCTCTTGTAAACTACGATCATATATTTCCGTCCACAGCGTAATAGATAAGGCTACGGAAATAACGGTATTCGCTTTTTAAAAATATATACTTCAATGCGCCAGTAATATATCGTGACGGCATCACGGGCCGTTGAATATCTCTTCGGATTTGACACGAATATTCGAATAACGCGGAGAATTGCAGACGCGCGGTCCTCGAAAGGATGTAGGCGTCCCTACGATTTCAACGAAGCTTCCTTTCGTTCGAGATCGTAGACGAACACTTTCTCGCGAACGTACAATACGCACCATGTAGGCGCAACAAATTTGTGAGCGGTGAACGGCGATATAGCGCGTTTGGAGTGATCTTAAAATAAAACTTTAAGAAACCGATTCCTTTTATAACAAAATTTTCGACGTTTCAATGTTTTTCCTTTTTGTTGGGAATCAGTTACATAAAATTTGTGCGCTCACCGATTCTGTGAAATAGGGACAATCCCACAATTCCCTAAGGTCGGCCGTTGGGTCGAAGAACATCGACATGATTTTTCGTTTCCTTTAGCTTTCCGGATATTGCGAGCGTCGTCGGTCAGAGGAACATGGTACTCGCCCATGAAGGACGAAGAAAATTAAAACGCCGACATGCCGTCGCCACGAGGATCCGTTTTTTGATAATCTCGCAAGTCCGTTGGTACCTGAAAGCAAAGATTGTTTCGTAATCTCGTGATCTGATATTATTGCAGATATCGTTAATTATCTCCTTCGTTTAAATTGGCGAGGGATCCGCGAATATATAGCGCACTATTTAATTACATTAACTGCGTTAACGAGATCTCGAGATCTGCGGCGGATCTCCCTTAAGATAAAAATCTTCTTTCAAGATTAAAATAGAAACTTACTATTTGTAGAAGATGGGAGAAAATAAATTTAGCGTTATTTGTGAATCGGTTAAAATTAGATAGAAGAGCGAGAGATAAGAGGGATATCGCGCTTTCGTGGTATATAAATAAAATGAAGAAGGGCAGAGAGAGAGAGAGAGAGAGAGAGAAACGCGCGAGGTATATACAGATCTCGCTCGATGACAGACAGGCCGCAAAGGTTTATGTAAGTGTCATTAAAAGATCCAACCGGATGTTGGATGCTGATCCGGTAAAGAGGATATCAATAAACGGGCGCGACTTATAGATTACGGTAACAGATGCACGTATGCATTCGTGGCCGCATATGGCATCGCGCGTGTCGTATTATCTGCCGCGGCCCGTTTTGCGTTTAATGCCTTTTGTCCTAATTACGGGATGCATAGCTGGATTTACAGGCCGCGGTACGTTCTAACGAGTTCAATGGACCTGTCTTTATGGGCTAAGTATACCAGCGCGCGCGCGAGAAAGAGAGAGAGAGAGAGAGAGAGAGAGAGAGAGAGAGAAAAAGAGAAGGAAACTGCTCCGATTGTGCACGATAACGCGATCGACATCATGAAATTACGATATATGCATTAATTATTTTTTTATGTATTTGTTTTAAGCCGATTCTACAATAACGTAAACGTAGCCATAAGTAGTGTTGTAAGAATTGCCCAATCACAATTGTTCTTCTCACATTTGACTGTGAATTGATCAATTCTTACAACTACAATCATTTACGACTACGTTTACGCCATTGTAGAATCAGTTCCATCAATTTTTTTTAATTGAAAAGAATAAGAATCGCTTTGTTTTTATTCCTTCAATTCCATACGCGAGATCTTTTTCAAACAAATACAACGGATACATGTTTAGGTGCGAATTACCTTTCCTGAATCTTTTATGTTAGATAAAAATAAATTTTTAAATAAGGAATATCAATCGAGAGTTATTTTGAAGCGACAAGAGTATCTTGGAGTATGAACCTTAGTAGCACAATTCATTGGCGCAATGTTGGTCCAATATATTCCCAATATATTTTCATTGATTAAACATTGGGAATATATTGGACCAATATTGCACCAATAAATTGTGCTACTAGGGAAATTTAATTGAACCATTTCCCGCATACATAACGCGCACAACCAGAAAATCGCAGCGGAAAATATTTATGATACGTCCAGAATTCTAATCGATCTCGCTCACTATCAGATAAAGAAATTAGCTTCTTGTTATGTGACGCGCCATATGCAACGTAAATTCTCTGCTCTAAAATCTGCTTCCAATTTTACTGCGGCTGGACTCTTTTTAGACGAGATGATTCCCGACAAAAAAGCGATTCACAAATGAAGAATCGAGTGATCTTTGCGCGGATGAGGTCCCTGTCGAAAGCTGACGTTACATCGCAACACATCACGGTTGGCGAGGATTAAACGCGGCGATGATGTATTCGATCGTGTCGCGGAATGTTATCGCAAGGATATAATCGCGAAAAAACATCGACAACAACTGACATTACCGCGCGTACACGCATTATTTCAGATGCGAGACAGTTACAGACGTTAATTATACTAAACGGCATAAGTACAGTTATTCTACTTTCTCAAGCGTATGCATCATTCGAGTCATTCCAAGCGTTACGCTCACTACGTACGATGACGAAAATCTCTTTACCGTTTCCTTCTTCTTAAATTTCACGATGAAATGGTAAATCTGTTCCTCTGTGGGAGACATCGCATCAAACATTTATATTCGCAACGATAACGTAACAATCCGTTACTTAACATCTGCGTCACCTCGTGTATCACATGCCATATCGCGATACGTTGCTATCGAAATCACTCTTGAAAATTATTTCCGAACGTATCTATTCCATTACTTCCATGAATAGATCGTCGAAAGGTCCGCTGATAATCGATTCCAGATATCGACGTCCGCGTTTTTTTTTTTTTTATTTTGTTTTTTCGATCGCCAGAAATTTTCGTGCGCGTTCTATGTCACGATCTCTCTCTACCTCTTTTTTTATTTCTTTCTTATTTTTTTCTTAACTATACGATTCATTCGCGTAAATGTCACTTCCAATGTAATCGTCCGGCTCGATTCGACTGACCTTTCGACGCGCGAACGATTCCACGTAACAGTCGATGCTAATCAAAACTGGTATTTCCGGAACGAAAAGGAAAGATACAGCGATCGGCGCCGACGAGGATCCGCGTGTATTTATCAATCGCGATTCGCGCAATTGCGACGAACACGTGAAGCGCTCTTATCGCGGGCGCGATGCGTCAAACTTATAAATACTATTCTCAGCGAGATTATCGCGCTACACGATGAAAGTTTCGTTTCACCTTTGGTACGCGCGGGCCTGAACGTTCCAGGCATCGCCGTTGGCGAAGATCCACCAAACACAACATATTTATCCCATTTAGCCTAATATTTGCTCAACGGTTCGATCTCGTAATGTCGCGAGAGGGCCATCCCGAGAGATCCATCGATCTCCGCGGGACTTCCGTATTCCGCGGGCGCCGCGTCACTCGCCTCGATTTGATGGGGCTGAGAATCTCTCGGGAACTCATCGAGCCCGGTTTTCTCGGGTAGCCGCGGCGACCGGCGGCGCGTGACCTCTGCGCGCGATGGTAGCCCAGCAAACGAAAATGGATCGAAATGAATTGAAAATTTTAATCCATTTAATTTGAACAAAATATGGATTGAAAAAATAGCATTTACCTCATTTCAATCCTATGTCATGGATCAAAATGAATTGTATGACCCGAGTAACTCTTTTTTGGATTTAAAAAGTAGAAATCATTTTGTTTTTATCTCGCGTGATTGATTAAAATGAATTAATTGTCTGCATATTTCTTTTTTAATTGAAAAGAATAAGAATCGCTTTGTTTTCATTCCTTCAAATGGATTTTAAAAAATTCGAAAACTTTAGTTGGGTAGAAATGGATTCAAAAGTTCAGAATCTGGATTTGACACGAAACGAATTCATTTCTGTCCATTTCAATTCATTTTCGTTTGCTGGGAGATCCGGTCGTCGTAATCGGAGCGCACCAGATGGAACGGAGCGCCGGCTCGGCGACGCGTGCACGTGCACCGGGTCGCATCCGCCGTCTCGGCGCGCCGCGGCGTTCGTCGAGTAGCGGTATCGGCGCGCGATCACCGGGCGACGGGGAGATTGACGAAAAGAGAAAAAAAAGAGAAGAAGAAGTAAAGGGGACGAGATTGTAGCTGCGTGTAGTTGTTACTCACCGAACGAGAGACGGGCGAGGAGGGGAAGGGAAATCTCTCGTTGACCTCCGACGGGCGGGGAATCACAGAGGCTAATTCTCTAAGTATGTTATTTTAAGGCACAACACTGTACGCCGCTCGCTCGCGAGCAGCCCCGGCGACGACGACCGCGCCAATGAACGTCGAAGAAAAACGGGACGGCGGGATCGATAGCCAACACCCGCGCACTCACGAGTCGTCGCGGAGTCGCCAATCGCGAGGGACCGGCCGTTTCGCAAACGCGTACACGTGTACGCACGCGAACGTGCACCGAGTACCGGCACGTGGTTTATCGATTTTCGAACGTAGCGCGAAGGTCCTGCTTGTCGTTGGAGAACGGATGAGCCAGACTAGAGTATGGCCGTCGAGCGGATGCGCGCGGTACGACGTTCTCCGCGTGAATGCGGGACCGGCGACCGCACGTGCTGGCGCCGCGAGGCACTTCAATCGCTGCCGCTCAGCCAATAGCGGCGAACCACCTGTTACCAGCGTACTGAGCTATCAGTTGAACAGTGAACGGCCGCGATGCGCGCGCAGCCTTATCAGTCGTGACGCGCGTCGTCGAGCGGACTTTTAAAAGCATGTGGAACCGCCCCGGTTTTTGGGGACGCGTCTCGCAGATATCGCCGAGAGACGCCTGTCTGCGACCGAGTCTGCGGGAAACTGAGAAACCGAAGGCTCATCTGCAATGTGCTTCTTGTTTCTTGCTTTTGCCTCTTATCTTTTTGCCTCTTTGCGCACTGTTTTCGCTTCTGTTGCCAGAGATAAAAGTTGACGAACTCCAGAAGGGACAAGAAACATGTGATAAGAAACACAATTGTCAATAAAAAAAATTGTACAAAGGGATAAAAAGGTAAGAAGAAGAAGAAAGCAAAAAACAAGAAACAAAGAACACATTAGATGAGACTTGAGTCGTCGGACCGTCTGAATTTCAGCGACGAGACTCGAGAGGGCGAGAAATCGCAGATATCGAAAAGAGAATATCGGTTTGCGTCATTTCCGACTGATAAGCAGCGCTATCGTCTGCCCCGTTTTACCTTCCGACTTCCTTGAGCTCTTTCGAAATCGTTCTCCGCGAGAGAACGATTCGTTTCTGCTCCGATTCGCAAACTGGAGTCGAACGTGGCGGTGTGATGGCGAGTCTGGGTAATAATGGTATAGTAGGGCCTGACACAGACTTAACGGTATGCGGGTGCGGAAAGCAATGCGGGCAATCGATGCACGCACCCGCGACCGAACGCACTGGAGTGTGTATCTGATCCCGAGGTATTTAACCGCCGATTATTTAACGACCGATGAAAACGCTTAAATATTTCTTACAATAGGCTCATTCGTTCAATTGCATTTCCTGGACTTTGTTCCTTTCCTTTTTGTCTGCGTCCGCTACGCGGGACAATGTCACAATTGTATTTTTCTTTCGAATCATAATTGTGTATTTTTTTTCATATCGGCTTCTTAAAAATTTGAGATAGCGTTTTTCTGGTCATATTCTAAAAATGTGGAATAACATTTTTCCGTTTCTGTCATATTCTATTAAATTTTAATACTTTAAACAATGAATTGATTTAAGGACTCTCGAT
>JANQDE010000126.1:141110-167972 GCA_037157785.1 Cephalotes varians
ATATTCTAAAAATGTGGAATAACATTTTTCCGTTTCTGTCATATTCTATTAAATTTTAATATTTTAAACAATGAATTGATTTGAGGACTCTCGATGCTCAAAAATCAGAAGAAAATGTGCAAATGAGAGACAAGAACAGTTATTGTCACAATTGTATTTTTCTTTTGAATCATAATTGTGTATTTTTCTTTCGTGTCGGCTTCTTAAAAATTTGAGATAATGTTTCTCTGGTCCGGTCATATTCTAAAAATGTGGAATAACATTTTTCTGTTTCTGTCTTATTCTATTAAATTTTAATACTTTAAACAATGAATTGATTTGGGGACTCTCGATACTTAAAAATCAGAAGGAAATGTGATACAAATGTGATGCAAATGAGATACAAGAACAGTTGTTGGCGACGCCAAGATAAGTCTATTATGTTTAAAAATACATAAAATACGTTTTGGCTCATCTTCGAACCATCTAAAGTGACAATATTGTACTTTACATGTCACAAAGTTCTTTGAGCTCCAAGTCAAAATCTGAGACGATAAGTGTATCAGTGTGAGCGATACACTCATTGTCATTGTCTCTCAGACTCAATTTTGACTTTTATTTGAAGCTCGAGAAGCTTTACGATATGTAAGATATTCTCAGATAATACGCATGTCTAAGGGACATCATAAAAATGTCTTTTTTAAGACATACGTGTTGTCTGGATGTTGTCGACACTCAAGATGACTCGAAGATGAGCCGTATAAAACCTTTTGTATTTTAAATATAATAGACCTATCTTTGCGTCTTAACAATTACGCTTAACTTTTATTTGCTTATGTATATTTTCTTCTGGTGTTTTAACACTTTGACTGCCATGTGTATTCAATTGGATACGCACTTATGTAGATTTAGGGCGCCGCTATATCAATTTCAGCACTTTTTAACATTGTCTACTTGTTGCATCTGTATATAAATTGAAGACTTTGCATATATTGATGGTATATTGTGAATTCTAGAGGTTTGTCAACTTAGCTAAAGACTTTTATTAAAAAACATGTTTTATTGGAAAATGTATTTTAATGTATTTTAAGAATTTGCTTAAAATTATATAAAAAATAATAATGTGACGCCAAAGGATCGATTATAAAAATTCGTACGGCAGTCAAAAAGTTAAGATTAAGTATCTTAATAAGCTTTAAGGTTTCTATTAAAGTAAAAGTCGCTGGAAACTTTCTAAAGAAGCAGTATTTTATCGTGTCAATAGAAAGAATATAATTTACAAAGTTTTATTTTCATGCATTTGTAACTTAAAAATTAAGTGCCTCGACAAATCTTCACAAAGGCAAAAAAGATCAAGTTTAATATGCATAGTACGAGACTGTACAGTACGCTAACTATTTATATTTTGCGCTGCTTTGTTGAGAAGCTTTTATATAGATCTCTATTTGCATGTTGGCACAGATCGTGCCGAAACGTGCGTACGCAGGTTTAAGTTTATCTGATGTAATACGTTTCTGTTCATTGTAAACAAAAGATGAAAACTGCACAGTCATTATCCTATCTGGCGCAGCAAATGTGCGATGGAAATGAAAGGTGGGATTGAGCTACGAGAGAGTCAGTTGGTTCACAGGTGCGAACCAACCAGTCATCGGTCTATGTCTTCCGTTAATTATGCCAATTCGCAATGCGTATCGCGATACGCAATTTGCGCGGAGAACACGCGGGTCCCGTGTCTAGCGACACCGGATATTCAATTAGCGAAAAGAGGTCTTACCTCCTTCGCCTCCGCCGTCGCACCCATTGGGAAAGCAAGTCGCGCAGCACGAACAGAAATTATTCGTTCAGACGCTGAATAAAATTACGGCGCACATTGTTGCGTGCACAAGAATATGATATTCAGCTGGTAGTTTGTTCGCTACCGTCTCACCTACATCGCACCTACTATCGATTTTGCAATTATCTCGTTATATCCTGTCGTGGCGTTTCATCCACGTATCGGCATGTACGCATATCTCGTGGCGATCATTTATATATATTTTAATAATCGTCAACGAACGATCTATAGAAATATCTCGCGTGCCGTGGCTTTTAACGCAAATTGACATGAGGCTAATGTCGAGTCCGTCAATAGACATCGCGTGCAAAAAAAAAAAGAAAGAAAGAAAAAGCAAGTCACGAAGGACATCGCTGTTATTTTTAACTCGATGCTATTTGCAGCGTGTACGCGGAATGACGCGCGTCTAGTCTTGGGTTAATTTTTCAAAATAAAGATTTTTATTAGTTTCTTTTACAACTTATTGTTTACGACTCAGTATCGTGTTGAGTCCACATCAAGTAGTAGAAAACTGTGTATTACACGCTTCTCTTTGTGATAGGATTCTACATGCATGCTCTTTTTTTTTCTTTTTTGTATCAGGTACAATACAAGGCTGAACAAAATATGATCATGTGATTTTGTTCGGATTAAAATCTTCTTCTCAATAACGATATTATCATTTAAAATCGTATGCCTGTTCTTCGTGTAGTACTCCACAAAGTAACTTATAAATTATATGTGTGTGTGTGTGTGTGTGTGTGTGTGTGTGTGTGTGTGTGTGTGTTTTGCGCAAAATATATTATAATTTTCTCTCGTGTTTCTCTCTCTCTCTCTCTCTCTCTCTCTCTCTCTCTCTCTCTCTCTCTCTCTATCTCTCTATCTCTCTCTCGTTATAATAAAATAAACTTTTGTTTAATATATTTTAGCATACTGACATACAATAAGCTAAAGTATTTTTCAAAAACATTTTTAACGCGCATTGCAGCAGCGTACAATTAATCTATCGCTAGTCCGCGATTAGTTTAGTCGGGACAATTAAATTGCATAACGATATAGATACTCGAGACGGTCATCAATAAAAAACGACTCTCGTTAAACGTCAAAATAATAACAAGATACATTAAAAACGCTTTAAAAACTCCACATTAAGACAATTAATAAGGCAAATAAATTCAACGTCAAAGTTTACATAACTCTTTCGTAATAAAAGCGTAATAATGGCGCATGCGTGACATAACAGAAAGACGTAACAAATGTAGTTTATTAGATTATGCGCGACAGGTCGTGAGAATGTCTAAATATTAAATAACGCGTACTTAAAATTCTTTTTTCAAAGCAGATCGTAATAACGCGTTGCGCATCGACGTCACCAGCTTCTCTAATTCCTCGACTTTCATCTTCAATATCTTGTTGTCCCTTTCCAACTCGGTCGCTTTCCTCGTCATTTCCGATTCCTTGGCTTTCTTGTTCATCCGTGATCTTCGTGAAGCCTCGTTGTTCTTCTCACGGCATTCCCTATATTGGGCGAGAGCAATGTCGTCATCGTCAGAATCGCTCTCGTAATATCTTTTCCTTCCGTTCTTATCCTTTGTCTTTGTACTAGCGACAGCGATTCTCTCTTTTTCTTTGCTTTTAGTGGCCGCTATCCTCGTTCTCTCCGATCTTCGAGACGACGCTACGGGAGACTTCGTCGTAGACGAAGTTATTGTTGACGTCGCGCGGGTTTCCATCCTTCGACACGTCGAAGGTGGCATCGGTTCATTGATCTCCTCCGTTTTTATCTTTGTAGAGGTAAATGGTAGTACCGACGACGACGTTGTTGCGAGCGGTCTGACTTTCATTGCCGAGGAATCGATAGATTTATTGACTTCCAGTGAACGCATTTCATCCTGTAATAAAAATCAATTTCAGAATAGATCGCAGGAGTACTTAACGATCGCATGGTAGAATATATTGTATTTCCGATAAATTTGTCAACGTACCTCCCAAAGGTACGACAGTAAGTCGAAAGTATCCGATCCGGTTGTTTCGATCGTGCGTAGCTCATCCCACGTTTCGCGCTGATTCGCGACGGTGTCAAGCGACGTCGGGCAAGCGTAATCCACATCATGATTCTTGGATTGGAACGGCGCGCTAATATTTGTGTCATGCTGTTTGCTCGACGAGCTGCTTTTAGAAGCTATAGATTCGGGTGACATTAACCACGAGCTGGATGCATTGTTCTCCTCATTATTATATCCTAATTCATATTTGATATCAAGTTCCGATGGAGATAGCAGCAAATGAGGATTGTCACTTGACTCTTTGATCGTCTTAATGGTATCCATTTTCAAATTCAATTTCTCATCATCAGTCGTTCTTGTTAAATCCTTTAACAACTCTTCCTCTTCCACGATCGAAACGTCGTTATCCTCGTATTTCGTACCTAAAACAAGGCGAGTCTATAGCAATGCTCTGCGCCGATTATCTATTTCCGACGAATTAATGAAATAGAACGCTTACTCATTTACGTACATAAATATAGATACCTGATAGTTTAAACGTAGTCGATTCACCTATATGAAAATCGCATCGACCCTGGAACGTGTCCCTGCACCAACTGCTCAGATCCTGAAAGTCTTCTTCCCAGGCGGAGAGTGCCGCGACGTCCTCTTCTTTCACAGGATTCGCCTTTGTGCGCGGGAATACCCAGGGCTCCTTCAAAAGCTCGGACTCCATCGTTGGGCTTAGCAGAGGCACTGTCTCCACCTTCGTCGAGGTGGCATCTCCCAGTGGCCGCGATCTCACGCCACGAGTAACAGATAACGGAAGCTGCTGACGGCTGCATGTTTTTGATACCTGAAACGTTTGCATCTTCTCGTCAATATCCAATCGTCCAGGTCCGGGTCCAGAACGCGGTGTTTCACTGTCTCGATCTTCTCTTAGGATCGAGACAGTACTTACGTCAAGAACACCACCTTCCTCAACTGAAATGTTGCTGGTTATTGGACGTTCGTAGATGGGAGGGATTTTGGAAGCCTGAAATAAGTACGTATACGAACGTAATTTAATATAATCTGATTAATAATAATAATAATTTAATAAATAATAAATAATAATGTTTGACGTTGCATTAAAATTTAGTAAATGTAGTGTATTACTAGCCTTTTATTACGTCAATAACACATTCTTCGGTGCAAATAAATAAGTAGATTTAGTACATGTTGCTTTTTCAGACATCGTATTGATAATTATTCCGAGAAAGTTAATGTTTATACATGTAATCTGATAAACAGTATTAGTCGATTCCTTTCCAATCTTCACATTGCTGAGCAATATAAGCGAAATAGTAATTTATCATGATATCATATTATAAATCCCGAGATATTGATCCTATCTTATGAATTATAAGATTATATCTGTCGCATACGTGGACAATTCAAATGAATTTTGCATTCTTTTTTATCAGTATCGGTATTCGTTTAGTGAATTTGGAGCCAGTTATTGTTCTTTCAGCAAAATATGATGCCGAATTTTTATTCACGATATATCTCGCGCGCGACTATGCTTAGTCATCACCGAGCTGCTCCAAAATGTGTTACGTCACGCGACTTCCCACATGCAATTTATCTTATCTCCCTGTATTTTCTTTAGCAATTATACTATAATTCGACTATATCGAGAAAGCAAACAACTTGCTATTTCCGACTGTTATCGTTATCGTCAAAAAGGCCTTGAAAATTCCTTTCGATCAATCCGCTCTTGTACGGCATCGTACAATAATCGTCAGACAATGGTCTCTATCTCGTTTTCCTCCTTCGCGATATACCTCTTCGCGAGACTTCGACTTACGTACGTTGTTTTTTTTTCCTCCCGAGGCTTATCGGATGAGGCGCACTGCAGGAAAAGCTACAGTCCGACTAGACTTGTTACGTAACGCCGTGGCGTTCGGGTGCATGTGACTATTGTGACTCCGATTCTCGGCGCGGGTTGCATCATGCCGCGGTTGCGGCGCGGCGCGGCATCGTGATTCGCGGCACCTGATGGTGACCCTGTGGTCCCGCGCGTCGGTACGACGCAAAATCGTCGGCCGGGAATACTCTCGATGAAACTATATCCGCGCGACCCGAAAATATATAGTCGCGCCGACGACGACGATGACGACGTCAACACGCGTCGCGCGCTCCAATCGATCCCTCGCGACTACGCAGCAACTTTCAACTGCTGGCGGAGCCGATGGTTTTGATCGTTTCCGACGATGTACATGCATCTAATCTCCTCGTCTAGATTGTTACGTAATAATAATATTTTGCGCAAATCTTTACGTGGCGAAAAATCGCGCGACGATTTAATAACGATTTACTCACCCTCCCTGAGACGATCGGTATCGGTGTACCTTCCACTTGGGCTGGGTAGAGCTGGTAGAAAAGAATCAAGAAAGATCAGTCCGTGTTCGCACTGTGCAAATATTTTTCACTCGCTCGTCTCGCGCGGTTGATGTGTCAGAATCAGGTGGACGTGTGTGCTTGCTGTATACTCCGTCGTGTAGTCGCTTCGATCGTCGTCCGTGAAATGCGGCCGGAGTGGCGGCGATACCGGGGTTAAACCACGTCACGGGACGGTGTTGGGAGTACGGTACGCGTATACTGTCGTGGGCGACGTCATCAGCGGCGAATCGGAGCCGTCGTGCGCTCACCGTGAACGAATCGAGACGATCCGCGGCGCCGTCGCGGCGCGCCGGCCGGAACACGTCATGTGTGGAATTCGAGACGATAATCTCGCCGGGAGTCGATAATTTATTGTTCCCTCGCGCTGCTTTCAACGCGCGGTCGCTTGCTCGTTCTGGACCGCCGCGTTTTCCTCCTTGATCATTTTTTTTTTCTTGACGCTGCACTTTGCCGGTCGTTTACCGCAGCCGGTCGGAGCGAACGTTTCTCTTCGAGTCTCTAATCCCACACAACATGGATGACTATTTGCTGACAGTTAGTCGACTTTTCCCGTTAGTCGGCGTAAAGTCAACTATGAAAAGTCAACTATATGTCGACTTAACTTGAAAAGTCATCTTACAGTCAACTTTTAGTCAATTGATAGTCAACTTGGAAAGTCAACTGTCAGTCGACTATTTTTGGGACATTCGTCAACTATTAGTCAAATATAAGTCGACATTCTGCTCCTTGAAAGTTGACTCTTGACTTCTCTAGTCAACTTATAGTCAACTTTCAGTCGATTTCGTGTTGTGTGAGATGGATCTCGCGTAAAAAAGGCCGCCAGAGAGATTCTAATTTGTGACATCATCGTTATTTATAATACATTTTAATTTTTTATCAATATATATCTATCTGCGATGAAGAGAGAATACTCGGAAATGTATCAATGAATGTGTGTGTATATGTACTGAATTGGAGCACATTCGCGAGCTTCGAGAGCTCTTTCGGCAAGAGAAAGCGTGCTAAACTGCTAACAGGATGTAAGAATGTAATTGCGTCGCGACGAGTAAGAAATCTAGTGATGCAGGTCATCGCTAGTGAAAGCGAGCGAGCTAATAAGGTTTTTAACTCAATTTCGTTCATTCTCCGGTATTTCCTCCCCAGCGAACGAAAATGGATTGAAATGAATTAAAAATTTTAATCCATTTTAATTCATTTGAACGAAATATGAATTGAAAAAATAGTATTTATATCATTTCAATCCTATGTCATGGATTAAAATGAATTGTATGACCCGAGTAACTTCTTTTTGGATTTAAAAAATAGAAATCATTTTGTTTTAATCCCGCGTAATAGATTAAAATGAATTAATAGTCTGAATATTTTTTTTAAATTGAACAGAATAAGAATCGCTTTGTTTTCATTCCTTCATATGGATTAAAATGAATTTTAAAAAATTCGGAAATTTTAATTGGATAAAAATGGATTCAAAAGATCAGAATTTGGATTTGACACAAACAAAACGAATTCATTTCTGTCCATTTTAATCAATTTTCGTTTACTCCTTCATAAATTATGAATCATAATTATACAACTTTGTTAAATTATTTTGTTAATTTAGAGAGAATACCATCAAACCAGAAAAGAAGAACCATTAAAAAGAATGACAAAGATAATTGCAATTTAGATTACATATCCTTTGAGAAGCACGTATGTACATATATGGTAGCGCAGTTGCTATTTCAGTTATGAATCGCTGGATTCGTTATCATTTCTCGGTGCAACCGAGTTGCGATAAGCACAGTCGCAGTAGCTAGATGGAGTTGTAAGTGCGAGCTCAAGCTACTTTTTTACTGTATCTGTAAAGCAAGGTACTCGATGCTTTTCTTTACTAGCAACTGGCTACCTTTCAGCAAACTAGAAAATTGCATCATCTAAAAAATTTTTTGAAGGGGCCTATTCTTTGTGCATATTGATTGCGTATTGATTATTTCGATTTTATTGTAATCGTTTTGTGGACTTCCTGGCCTATTTGATTTCCGCATCTAAGAGATTACGAGCCATCCAAATAAGAAGAAGTAAACTAGAAAACTAGTAGCTAAAAAAATATAATTCTATAAATTATATTTTTTTGCGCTGCTGATTTTGTAAAAATTTCTTAAAAAAGATATATTAGATGTTTCGGTTAGTTTTGAAGGCTTACTATAGAATGGATTGCTTCGAAGGACGAACATTTTTTTAAAAATAACAATAGACTCATGACCGATATGTGAAAACACAACAATTAATTAACTAAAGCGCCAAATGGTCAAAGCTAGGTCTTCGTGCTGAAATTTCTTATGTGAATTTGTATACATATCTCAAGTTCAACTACGTGCCGAATAAATTTTCGGTCTTAAAACACAGTCTTAAGGTGAACAAGGATAGTAAATCACACTATTAAATTGATAATCAATTTAATAACAACGATGCTAATAAGCATCTCAATCCCTTATTCCCTCCGAATACATTTTTTTAATCGCGGAATTCATTTGTTGTCAGAAAAGTGGGGAAAAGTTATAGCTAATAGAAAATTTTGAATAAAATATAAAAAAAATTTAACATCTCTCTAAAACAAACGTATTTTTGTTTTGCAAAAATCTTTCAAAACTAACCGGAACACCTCAATTATTAATACAATTTATAGAATTATATTTTTCTTAACTACTAGTTTTCTAACTAAAAAATTAGCACGCTAGTTACACGTTAATAAAAAAACATTGTGTAAATCAGGCTCGAAGTAAGATTACACGATGTTCTTTTATTAGCAATTAGCTTTGTAGAATTAAATTTTTTTAAATTAAATTTTTTACACACTATATTTGAGATTAGGACCGACTTTGAAATAAACAAATACAAATATCATAGAAGGCTAAATGTCAGTCTTGCAGTATACACTGCGGCGGATCTTGGTGCCTAATTATAATTTGTGAATCTTTTTACATTTCCTGCTCATGCGAACTGCGCGTCGCAATTCGTCGGACTTGAAACACAGTGCACAACATTGGAAAGAATCGACTCACATATTAAATTGATAAACAATTTAATAATTTTGATGCTAACAAGCATCTATTGTATTCCCCTTCCCTGAAAATCTGTAAAGAAATTATTGCGAAAAATAACACCTCAGCCGGGATTCGGGATTTTGAGATCCAGGTTCGAATTTATTATAAAATCATATATATTTTTTTAGAAAATTTAGCGATTGTAAAAATATAATTAGATAAATAGAGAAGATTGTCGGGAAATCAATAATTGAGGAATAGTTTGCGATTATTTTCGAACGACAGATAATCGCCTAAATCTTTTATATTTATTTTTATCTGATGTTTCGTTGAAGCATAAATTGAAGCGTAAATTGAATTTTTACGAGCAATCGTTTAGGCTTATTTAAAAGTAAAATAAAAATTTGTTATTTTTATCACGAAAAAAAGGCTGCTGGGATAATTTATGATTCTCTGATACGTTTTCTAAAAACAATTTCTTCCACGAATTCGTATAAGGAAACTGAATAAATTAAAGGGTCTCGACACTGACGCATTCCGCATACCAACGATTTCTCCTTTTTCGCCCACGTATATAATTATCATAGCATCTTGCGGACTACTACAGTCTTCGAATTGCGAAACGGGATTTCCTCCATGACATCAGATAGTTTTATAATAATCCATATAAGTGCTGGTTTTTATTTTTATTTAATATTAAATATTAAAGAGTGATATAATCACGAGAAAGAAGATATTCATAAAATGTTAATTCTGACAAAATTTATTTGAAGTTATTAACAAACATATATGCGTAGCATATGTATAAACGTGCGTTAATTGTTTTTCTGATTAATTCAGGCACATTCTCGCATCTTAAATTGCATTTAGTATGATAAAATCATTTTCTAGTAAATTTTTTATAAATCACGGAAGTGATTTTTTGCACAAACGAGTAAGATTGTAAATTCAAAGGAAGTTATCAAGTACTAATATTATACTTCACTTTATAATCTGTTTGTGATAAGCGTGATTCTGTGAAATTCTTATCTCTGACTAAAAATGGTTATCGGTGAAGTACAAAAAAGCACGTTTAAAAGCAACGATGAATCAAGAACGTAATACGAGTTATGAAGATCGCATTAAAGTATTAATATTTACTTAAAGCTTAAAATTTAGTTTTGCTGAGTATTAATAGAGAGTAACCAAGTTTTGCATGTTTTAGTTCGTAATTGCTTTAATGACAAAGGATTACGAGAGAGCTCTTGACGTTGGAAATCAATGTAAAGATCAATCAAATTTATAGTGCATATATAGATATTTAATTAAAAATGTGAATTATAGAAAAGACAAGTTGTTGAAATATAATTTTTATTATTAACAGTGTTAAAGCGAAACCGGAACGACGTAGATGTTATCCGTGCTCTTAATATTCTACAGCACAAAAGTCAGTATAGTATTTTTCTTATTTTACATTCTGTTCCATTCAAATATATTCAATGCTGTTCTATTTTACATTAACAGAACACGAATGCCAAAGGTCAAGTTTAATCGAATCTGACAATGAATGTGAAAGAAGTGACGCGACCGGTGGTGACGATACTGATTTTGTAGATGTTAATGCGAATGTTTGCACCAATCCAGGAATGGTGCGTAAAATTCCGTCACGCGACATGTCTCAATTGAATAACGAAGGCAAAACCAGTCTCGATCTTAAGCGAAAAATGCATAGAGTAATATCAATAAAGACAAATAAAAAGAAAAATGCATAGAATAATATCAATAAAGATAAATAAAAAGGAAAATGCATAGAGTAATATCAATAAAGACAAATAAAAAGATTTCGCATTTGATGAAACGTTAAAAATTGATATAACCATGTATACCAGTGATTTCAGATACACAATCACAAGTAAAATATAAGAAATAAAATACATAAATAATGTAATATAAACATAACATAAAAATATGAATGAGAAATAAAATACTGCAGGACGTTTTACTGAAATACATTTTATTAATAAAAAAACAACTATTTGTTAAAGTTTTTACAACATAAATGAAAAACAGCGTGGTAGGCATCGTTTGGTGCACGCTCGCCGCGCAGGCACAGAGGTCATCGTTTGTCACACCCGGCGACTCACGTTCTTATTTTTTTACAGAGAATTATCGTGAAAGAACACACTATGAATGTTCCCAATGTTTTTTGGTCATCGCGAATAAATCGATTTTCTCGGCGTCGCGGGGTTTTCCACGAGACTTCCTTTCTCCCTCTTTAACTTCTTTTCTCCACTTGCCAAAATCAAACTCGAAATCTCGCCAAACTTTCCCGTTGCGCTTGTCGCGCGTCCGCACACTATTATATTACAACGTGATGCGTATACCTTCCGAGTAACAAAATATAAATCCACGTACGTAAAGTTATATTAACATACAAGCACACACAGTTTCTCTCACGTACGCACCATCGATCGTATGAGTTAATAAAAAGAGAGGGATGGTGATGGAAGGGGGCTGATGAGGGTGGTGTTGGACTGGAGTGAGGGTTCTTAACGTTCTATTAAATTACAAAAAATACAACCTCGCGCATAAGTCTCTTTAATCATTGAACACGCATCGAATTTCACTTCGAAGAACGAACGGGTCACATATCTTTTTTTTCTCTTTTGCGGTTCTCCGGCGCGCCTCGAATTTGCTGGACGCGTGCCGAAGCGACGATCGGTGCACGGTCTGCCGATCGTCGTTCCAGGACTCTTGCGTCGTTTTGCCAGTTGTCGATCGAAGCGCATCTCTTGTGTCGACGCGAGATCTCGCGATTCCGATCGGGCTTCTTTCGTTCTCTCTTTTCTTTATCTCTCTCTCTCTCTCTCTCTCTCTCTCTCGCTTTCTCTTTCTCCTCACATCTGGTCACGCGATCAGAACGATCGCGGATCTCGCGCGACATCGTACAGAATGGTAATAAATAACAAGATCCATCGATCGGTCGGGGAGCAACGACGACGACGTCACTTCAAGGATGAGATACCGTCGTCGCCCCGTCTGATTACACTGATATCTCCCGCTTTTTCGTATTCTACGTTGGCGTGAAAGTCATTGTTCTACCCGGTCACTGGCCTTCGCTGTCGCTGTCACTCTTATCTGCAAAATGGATATTTCGTAATGTTATTTGCTGCGCCGCACGCTCGGAAACATTTCTGATAGCGCGCGCTGATGTTTCCAATCTGTCGTTAAATCAAGTGCAACGGAAATTTGTTACGTGTTCTAATGATAGTAAAAAGACGAAGGGAGCATATGTAGGCTTAAATTAAGTAATAAATAGGTAGCCGGTCGTGTGCGCGAGGCTTGTCGCATCCGATCCTGTTGGCAGTAATTTTCGAATGGCCGCACGTATGATGAGCCGGCGTTGATTAGTAGTATGATTACGAAGGTAGTTGCGGGATTGTACCTTTTTTACCGGTATACGCGTGACGCTTCAGTCTGTCGTAAAGATCATCTTTTGTGCCGTAAATACTGGCATTTGATCGGGCAAGACTGTTCATCTTGCCTCCATTGTGCAGGCTCTCTATATAAGAAAAAAAAAATAATGAAACTTTCTCTCTCTCTCTCTCTCTCTCTCTCTCTCTCTCTCTCTCTCTCTTTTGACAATTCAATATAAATTATATGTAAAGTCTCACTATAGATTGTTTAATTTTATGTATACAATACTTTGACGTTATTGAAACTGAAATTGTAATCTCGATTGTGTGCTTAGAATATTTTATATCATTATTCGCTTACCTTTCATATAAGTTTCATTGTAGAAGTTGGGCATCTCCCAGCCATCCTCCTCATCGTCGTAGTAATGAGCATATGTACTGTGATGTGACGGCGCTATCGATTCGGCATACGGTGTTGGCGCACCATAATAGAAATTTACTTGGGAACCGTTTTGGTCGGTCGCCGGAGTAAGCATTTTTTTCGGCTCCTTCTTTCTAGAGGCTCTGTGGAGAGGAAAGATATCTCGTTACTGATAAAATATTAATTTATTATATAGTTCATATCTAAATAATATTATTAAAATATTTTTTATGATACTACAGCGCTTCTTAAACTTTTTTCATTCACCCCTTTTTATCATCGAGATTTTTTCACGACCCCAGATATTAAATATAAAATAAAGATATAAAAATAAATATTTTCCCATAAATAATTTATTTCTTTGGTAAACAATATACATATGAAAAGAAGTAGTTTTAGGATTTGTTTCAAGTCTACAAAAAATTAATGAAAAAAAAAATATTTTAATGAGACGGATGTGCTTGTTTTTTGCTGCATAACAAATTAAATCTTGGTGCAATGTATCTGAATTAAATTTTCGCCCAACATTTCACCCCAACATTTCGCTTTGCGACCCCATTTAGGGTCGCGACCTACAGTTTAAGAAACGCTGTAATACTAGGTTGGAAGAGAAATCTTTTCATATCACAGATACGATTGTTATCGCGTGTCTAAATGAATCGAATTTTTTTACCAACCTGACGCAAATCATCCAGACGAGCAGTACCACGATAATTATCAAAATAACACCTCCCGCTATGCCACCGGTGATGTAGAAGAACTCGGATTTCTCCGTGCAATGTTTGCCTGTGAAGCTACCACTGCATCTGCATGAGGGTTGTCCGCGCGAATCCTTCAGGCAAACGCCCTCGTTGTCGCAGTAGCCCAGACACACGTCCGTGCACACGGTTCCGGTGCCGTTGTATCCGGGTTTACACTCACATTTGAAGTCGCTCGTCTCAGGTATAAGTAGACAGTACGCGTTTGCGTCGCAGTGCATTTCCTCGCCGCTGGTCTCGCAAGGATTCGTGCAGTCTGCCTTGCTTGTCTATTAACAAATATAGATATTGTTCGACTATCTTAATTTTCCATACATTGACAAATGATTTTATATCGAATGAGTTTGTTAAAATGTAAATCATATTTATTATATATTTATTATATATACGCAGATAATTTCTCTCTAGAAGAATTATATTCATTAACACTTTAGAAAAAAATATTTAGAGAAAAAACTTACAGCAGCAGATCCTTTGGTGCTGGTATTCGGCGGGCACGGGATGCAGAAGGTTTGCTGCGGTTCCGATTGATAAGTTCCCTTTTTACATTCCACACACTCGTTGAGGGTCCCGTTGAGGAAAGTTCCGGAATCGCAGACCGGAAGCGAGCATTCCTCGATCGCCGCCGATCCCATGTTCGGGGTCGTTCTGCCGAGTGGACAGGCTTGGCAGGATGCCTGCACCCCTTGAGTTCGATACGTGCCACGTGGGCAAGGCTCGCATTTTCCTTCGACGGCCAACTGCTGTCCGGATCCGCATTCGTCCCGGCATTCCTCCCGCGACACCGCCTCGGCCGTTCTCGTGGTCTTTCCGAGGCCGCACAACTGGCAGGAGAAGCTGCCCTCGTTCGGCTGGTAGAATCCATGGCCGCAGCTACGACAGAGACCGGCCACGTCGTCGTAGTATTTGCCGGCAGGACAACGCTCTTTACAATCCGCCGCGCTACGCGCTCCAGGACCCATGGTCACGCTGGGACGACCGGCGATTACCGGACAGGAACTGCACTTTAATTGCCCGGACTCGCTCTGATAAGTACCCACTGGACAGGACACGCATTGCTTCGTCTCTTCGTCATAGAAGGTGCCCACCGCACATGGTACTACAAGAGAATTGTCGATAATGAGATTAAAATGATTTCTCTCAAATTTTTATTAACGGTTTGCATTGTCAAAAAGAATATTATGATATTTGATACAATTTTTTTAAATTAAACGGAGATATAAGGTACTCATTATGGTTTAGTATCCAATATAGCAGCCTCGCAGCTGCGGTCTGTTTGTTTTTTCTTCATTGCACCCATGTAAATATTTGAAAATGTTTCATATTTTCAATTAATGTTCAGAAATAATGTTTTCTATGTTGAATCTGTTCACCAGTTTTTAATGTTGGACTCAGTAAAAAATTATAAAAAATTGGAACGCTTAAGTAGGCTATATTAAGTACAGATTCCCACCTGTAGTCAAATCTGCAGAGACAAATTTTGAGTATAGCATGCTATCTTTGATGGCAAAAAAGCAACAAATTTCACTCAGTGTCTACAATATCTGATGATGCCGGCAAATCGTCAGAAATATGATAAAACCTGCTGATGTATTGTGCCAGTAGATTGGTGGCACAAATCGAGCAGAATTTGCAGCGCCTGCTCGGTCTCTGCTGACAATCTGCTGGCATAACGTGTCAACAGGCTCTGTCAAGTCTGTAGAGTCTAAACTTAATGCGAACACAAATTACTATGGATTTGCAGTGATCAAATTTGCTGCTAATCTGCTAGCAAAGCTTAAAAGCTTACTAGCATTTTGCTATCTGGGTGCTCATATATCGAGTACAGTCATCTTATTTTTATCTTACGGATAAAGACTGAGTTTAATTATTTCAAAGAAATTATTTTTAATAATAATTTATGAAACATAATATCTTACCACAATCCGGTGCCATAACAACTTGACCAATCGGACAGGCATAGTCAGATTCTAGGATAAGAGATGCGGGATCTGGCACAGTATTAGGTAGAATGTCGTGGACGTCGAATTGATCCTCTTCAAGGATCAGTTTTTCGAGCAGCATTTGTACGGTAGAGCGCTCGTTTGAGTTAACATTCAGGATTGGATCGCTGCAAAACATAAACAAGAGTTATCGTTTTGTAAATTAATGGAATATTTGTGGTAGCAACAGGCATGGAAGGATTTGCGCAAGTATATACAGCCGTTATCTTGAGATGAGGAATGTAATTAAGGCAGCTTTGTCTTTGGACCAGAATCCTCGTCTGTAGACTTGTGTACCGCAGGTTAAACCGCACTCATACCCTTAGCAATTTTAATTTATACACGCAAATTTCTATATTTATTCACTGTCACGCTGAGCAAATGTATATTGGAATTGTCATCCGCGTGAACCGAAGCTGTTGGATCACTATTAAGTGAGCCCGTGTTACAGAACTTAAAGTAGCGAAATGGCATGAATTATCGAATTAAATATCATTTTTTAAATTCTAGCCAATTAATTTCCGTGAAACCTGTATCACATGCCTACTTCACATATTCAAGTTTTCTGTATCAAAATTCTGTGAAACAATGGCGTATCAAATAATAGATCTCTTTTTAACAAAATAAAAAAATGCTAAGTGACTTCACAGCTTGGTTATAGATTTTGATTTTGTTACATTGTTATCACTGTCGGAAAATATGTGGACACCTTGTTGCAGCTCGCTATGATGACGTCCCACCTGTATGTATGGTGATCGGTCGTGATCAGTTAGTAAGAACGTGCAGCTTTTACTTTCGTACAGCTATAAGGCTTGATCCGACACTGCTAACCGTAGGATTAGTCATTAGTATGATTTGTTCGATGACTTTTCGTTATTTATTACAAATCTAAGAGTTATGCACTAATATTGTAGGACGCTGAAACATGATTAACACAGGTAATTATGACAAACTGCACAGTATGAATGGTAACGTATTAGAGATGATAACGGATGGCGGGTAAGACATGTAAATGAATTGAATCGGCTGGCGTGAGCTGTCCTTACTTTATCGCCGGGAACGAGATCTCCACCTCGTAGGTGTCACTGCCTTGGCGACCCTTTCTCGTTCTATGATGCAACACAAGTAACAAAAATGCTTAGTACGAAGATTCACTGTAAGCGAAATGCGCGGCGCGAACAATAAAATAGATACTGATGCAGTATCTAACAATTAAGCAACCGACACATGATCGATATACAAAAGCAAGCCATGATTTACACTCAAATTATTTTAAATAAAAAGAAAATGCATTTAGAGCGATTGGCGAGTTGACGTGTTTGAGAATGCGATTCGCACCTGCAAACGTTTGAACGGCAAAATTTTCCAACACGTTTATTAATTAGTAGATTGTAATTTGAGCACACTTACGGTTCTGCAGGTACGACAGCGGAAACAACATACGTTCCACCGTCTTCTTCACTCGTTTCTCTCGTTGTGCGTATGCGATGATCGCATTGTACATCGATATCAAGATTCTTGCACTCACGAGTTCCTTAAAAAATAATAAGTAATTGATTAATAAGGAATTAGAATGATGCAAAAAATGTGCAAGAGATTATAAATGCTGATAAGCCGTTTGTAAATTGCGTATTACCTTCGTAAGAATACGAACAGAAATTCCAGTCTCTGTTCAAGGAATTCACGGCATTTCGAACCTTTTGTTTGAGCACACCCTGGCCGGCTTCATTGCAAAGCACCGATGTAGGGAAGTTCATTTTAATCCTGAAGACTCTTTGGGCTGACGTAGCGCCTGAAACAAAGTATACGTTATGTATAAGTTACGTATAAATTAAGTTATTCAGAAAATAAAATCATTGTGAGAGAAAATTAATTAAATATGTAAGATATGCTTACTTGTACAAGCTGGATACACCAAAGGTAGACTGGGATTACTGGTAGGTCTCCAGAAACCTTCTGCACCGCATGTATAGAATTTGGGGATCTCCTGTGAGAACCGAAGTCCGGCATTGCAGGAAATCTCGCAGACTTTGAACTGACCTCCCGAACCCCAGTCTTTGCATTGTTGCGTGCCACCGATAGGATCATCCAGTAGCGGGCAAAAGTCGGCTACAATGAGAAAAATTAATTCATATGAACTTCGCGCAACAACTTCTAAAAAAATATCAATCTCTAGAAAAATATTTATTGAACAAATATTGACTGAAAACATGAGTTTACTTACACAATACGTAAACTTTGAAGTTGCAACTAGCCGAGTTTCCGGCCTGATCGTAAGCCACATAGCTGATGTCATAGATGCCCCACATCAAAGTTTGCCCGGATCGGTGTCCGTTTTTCTCTTGGACCCTAATAACGCCAACGTTGTCGCTGAAATGTGGCTCGTCCCAAGTGACGATCGATGATCCGTTCTTTGCAATCACCCAAAGATCGCCTGGACAATGCTCTACTCTGGGCGGGATTTTGTCGGCCTCGAGTTGCTGACATTTGTTGCCACCATAACCAGGCGGACACACTCGTTGTCCGCAATGCGACGGCACAACTCTTTCGACACCACCTACGGTTTCGTCGTATCCCGCCCACGTCAGCACTAGACCCTGATAGAGAACTGGTTCTGTGCGGCAGTCGCGAACTTGCTTTTGAATCTCGTTTGTCACGTGCAACGCACGACCCCAGACTTGTACCTTAGTCAGATGACCTTGGAAGCCCGACTCCGTGTAGCCTTTCGTGTTCTCGATCTGTGGTTTTCCTAATACCGCCCATGCACTGTAGAAAATTTTAATTATCAATAAATATTAATGTTCTAATATTATGAAAATGAATCATCGGAGAAGCATTGAGGAAAATGCTTCTGATTATTGATGTTTTTTTCTAAAAAGGTACTTACTATGCTGGGAGTGATCTGCCGCTACCGTAGCCCTCAGTCTTGCTAGCAATGAGACCTTCTGTGATTAAAATGAGCTCTCCGCCATTCTCACCGTTCCACACAACAGCGACGTGATGCCATTGTCCATCGTTTATGGTCGCGTATTCTCTGAATGGCAAGTAGACATCTTGCAGGTCGTGGAAAAGAGATATCTGGACACCATTACTATGTGCCTGGATAATAAGTCTTCGGTTCATTGGAACATGTGGCGAGCTGAAAAAAAGATGTTTTATATATATATATATATATATATATATGTATGTATGTATGTATCGTGTGTTACTTGAAAAATTACTTGAAAAGAAAACAGTAGTGAATTATTGAAGCCATATAAGTTTCAAGCAAAACAAAGTATAAATAAACTTATACCTGACGCTATAAAGAGTAAAGAAAATTCCGGCTTCGTCTTTCTGCGTAAATTGCACCCACATAGCGACAGTTAGACTTTTCGTAGAGCCAGTGAAGAATGGAATGATCTGCGAAGCGCTGCTGCGTCCTGGATCGCTGAAGTACAAGTCATAATCCACTTGGATAGCTGTAAGAATTTAAAGATTGAATGACAAAAACTAATTATCTCTCTCTCTAAAGTAATATTTTAATAAAGAAAAGATCTGAGAAACATACATTTTCTGCAATCATCACCAGTTAAATTAAACGGACACTGGCAGAAAAATTTGCCTGTGAGATCGATACAAGTTGCTGATGGTGGGCAAGAATTCTCTTTGCAATCGATTATATCTTCCTCGCACGTTTGGCCTAACGCAAATCAAAGAATTAATTTTTTAGATGCGTTTGATTAGATAAACGACATGTTGATATATATATATATATATATATATATAAAATTATACCAGTATATCCTGGAGGACATATGCAGGTGAATCCGGGACCTTCGTCGATGCATGTAGCTCCATTTTTACAAGCGCCGGCTTGGCAGGCATCGTATTCATATTGACAGCCGATGCCGGTGTAATCGTTGGGGCATGTACAATTTAAGCCGGAACCAAAATCTTGACAGTGACCGTGATGCATGCACGGATTTCCTATGCAGCGTTTCGGCGCCGTTTCGCATTGCTTGCCATCGGTGCCAGATGGACAGCTGTCGATTAAAAACTCGTATAAACCAACAAATTTATTATTCGCATGAAACAACGTAGAGATATGCACTTACACGCAGAAATAGTCCATGAATAGATTTACGCAATTGGCGTCGTTTTGACAAGGGTCATTCTGGCACATGCCGATATCCATTTCGCAGTGTACTCCGTTCCATCCCTCTGGGCATATGCACTTAAAACCACCGACTTCGTCTCTACACGTTGCACCGTTCAGGCATGGATCGGACGCGCAGTCGTCTACGTTGATCTCGCAGAACGATCCGGTGTAGCCTTCACGACAGTGACAGACAAAGGTGTTATCGAGATCTACGCAGCGATCGGTGCCGATCGGATTGCAAGGATCGCTCTGACATTCATCGATTTCCGCTTCGCACTGCAGACCGGCGAAGCCGGGCCTGCACCTGCAGACGAAGCCCTGCAGCTGATCTATGCATGTGGCTCCGTTCTGACAAGGCTCCGACACGCAGTCATCAATCGTGTGCTGACACTGTTTGCCCGTGTAACCGGGCTCGCAGGTGCAAGTATAATCGTCGATCTGGTCGATGCATTGACCGTTGTTTCGACACGGTCTAGACGTACACTCGTTGATGTTTGTTTCGCAAGCCGCACCGGTCCATCCCGGATGACAGATACATTCATGACTGAAGAGCTTGTCCACACAGATTCCGTTCAAGCAAGGATTGCCCGAGCAAAGATCGATTTTCTCATGGCAGCGTTTGCCGGTAAATCCAGGCGGACAATCGCAGGAGAAATCGGCGATCAGATCGGTGCAATTGGCTCCGAGCAGACAAGGTCGCTCAGCGCAATCATCGGTATTGATCTCACAGCTTTGACCTTCCCATCCTGACAGACAATCGCACTTGTAGCGGCCTTGTTGAAGAGCCACGCAAGTCGCGCCGTTATTGCAAGGATTTCCGCTGGCCGTGCAAGGATTTATCTGCATAAAGATGCAAAAATAAAATAAAATTAAATATACGTAAATTAAATATAAATATAAGTATAAATTTTCATGAAATGTTTACAGATAAAATACAATTTGATCATATCGATGTATATCTTTTATTGAATTTTGTCAGATTTTTTTTTAGAAGAGAGATCACAAAGAGAAACACTTACAGTAATGTCGCAATCGATTCCAGTATATCCAGATCGACAAAGACACGTGTAATTATTAAATCCAGGCTCATCTTTGCACATGGCTCTTTCCGGACACGTGTCGTTTGTACAATCCGATTTCTCTTCTTGGCAATTGATGCCAGAATAGCTGTTGGCGCATTGACACCTATAGCCTTGTGGCAGATCTATACAAGTGGCACCGTTGTAGCACGGTTGAGATGCGCACTCATCGATATCAATCTCGCAACGTCTTCCAGAGAAGCCAGCCGGACAATAGCAATGTATACCGTGTCCCATTGGCACGCAGAGACCGCCGTGCTGACACACGCTATCGGTGCATTGGACAGGCTTGCACTCCTCGCGAACAACTGAACCAGGTCCGTCCGTATACATATTTGTAGGACACTCGACACACGTAGTCGCGCCATGCTGAGGCTGGAAGAAGTTCTTGGGACATTGAGCGCAAGGAGCGAGTCCTGTATCCGAGTACATGCCGGGCGAACACTTGGCGCGGCAACGATCGCGACCAGGTGCAGCTGGTTGATAGGTGAATGTTCCAGCCGGACAAGTCTGACAGTCTTTGTAGCCTCCAATCGGTGGCTCACCGGTGTAACTGTTTCTGGGACACTCGAGGCAAGGCACAAGACCGGTAGGCGAGTACGTGCCATAACCACAGACCGGTATGCAGTCATCTATGCTCTTCGAGCCTTCCTCCTTCGTATACGTGCCGAACGGACAGCGCAAGCAGGAGCCTTGACGATCGCTATTCTGATAGAATCCCTTCGGGCAGGCTGTGCACTGTTTCTGCTTTTCTCCGGCGAAGGTTCCGGCAGGACAATGCACTGAAAATGTATAAGGAAGTCTTGCAAGAATTTATTTAAAAAATTGCAAGTATAGCTTAAATTAAATAGTATGAAATATGTCTACTTACGACAACGAGGAACATCGTTGGTATCCATATTTAATACTTCACCAATGCTACACGTGAAGCCCCTGCTAATAGATGATTTGAGAGCACGGAGAGGCGGACATTGATTGCCAATCGCGGAAACATTCAATAGAGGCTCGATAACTGCGCTTGCATAAGGAACCGATAAATCAAAGATCAGATTCAACGTGGAACCACAAAAATCATATAATTGCGGTTGACGTTGTGCCGGAACAATTACCAAAATAAAGTCCATCTAGAATTTATGAAAAATTTACGTTTAATTTTGTTCCTCATATTAATAATCCTGATTTAATTAAAACAAATTACGAGGGGTGTTCAAAAAGTAAGTTTCCCTAGTCTGGCAAAAAAAGAAAACACAATTTATAGGCTAAAGTAAAGTAAAGATTTATTGTTTAACTCCTTAACTATTTTTCTACATAGTCACCTTGGACTTGAATACATTTTTCATATCTATTTTCAAGCTTTAACAATCCTTGTTTATAAAAATCCGTGTCCTGTTTTTTAAAAAATGATTTTACAAAGTTTTTGACTTCATCATTTGAATTGAAATGATGGCCACCCAAGCTTTCTTTTAACTTAGGAAAAAGATAATAGTCACTTGGTGCGAGGTCTGGAGAGTAGGGTGGGTGCTCAAAAATTTCCCATTTGAATTTACCTTACTGGAAAAATTCAAATGGGAAATTTTTGAGCACCCACCCTACTCTCCAGACCTCGCACCAAGTGACTATTATCTTTTCAATTCAAATGATGAAGTCAAAAACTTTGTAAAATCATTTTTTAAAAAACAGGACACGGATTTTTATAAACAAGGATTGTTAAAGCTTGAAAATAGATATGAAAAATGTATTCAAGTCCAAGGTGACTATGTAGAAAAATAGTTAAGGAGTTAAACAATAAATCTTTACTTTACTTTAGCCTATAAATTGTGTTTTCTTTTTTTGCCAGACTAGGGAAACTTACTTTTTGAACACCCCTCGTATTAAAACCTCATATTCTTAAAATCTTAATCCATACCTTGAGAACATTTTCTTCGACCAGGAAAGGCATTGATCTGACAAAAGATACGTTCATATTCACGTTGATAGCGGAGCAACGTTGAGTCAAGATACTATTAAGATTCGTGTAATGCTGAGCCATGAGATCCTGATACATCGGCAGACAGGATCGAGAAACGGCGCCGTTTGCACGATAAGTTACCGAAGCAATTACATGATAATCGGCTTGTTGTGTGTCTACAGATGTCAATAATTTATTATGAGTAAATTATAAAATAGCTATGAATAAAATAAAAGAATTTATTTTTATAATAAAAAAACTTACTTTCCGAAACGCAATCCGGCACCACCGACGAGGGTATCCATCGTTTGTTAACATCACACCCGAATGTCTTTACGGGCGAACCATCGGTGAATCTATACCCAGCCTTGCAGGTCGCTACGCACTGCGTTCCTTTGTCTCCGGAAACGCACTTTAGACCACCATTAGCCGGAGATTTCAGTTCCCAATCGACGCAGGGTGTTGCCTGAACCGAAACTTGGAAGTGACAAGTCGCTCTGTTGCCGCTGTTGTCCGTTGCATATACCGTGACGTTTTCAAAGTCACCGATTCGAATCATTGCACGTTCTGGCACGAAAGTAATCTTCACAGGACCAGATGCATCCGTAGCGTTGATGCGTTTCCGTGTCTCATTGAAATTGATAGAGTAACTCTCTTGTCGGTCGATCAATTCGATAACGTAACTCTGGGGACAGCTCAGTTTCGGTGGAGTTATATCTGTGACATCAGAATATCAATTAATTTAAATATTAATTAATATTAATTAACATAATTAATTAACTAATAATTTAATTAAAAGTAATTAAAATTTACTCTTGAATATAATATTATATTACTAATACTTTTAACCGTATACTAAAACATAAAATAAATTTATATAAAAAATAAAATAAAATATCAGACAAACTAAAAACTGTCACTAACCTGGAACAGTGATATTGATCTCGCAAATAGCTACATTGCCATCATAATCATAAGCTATATATTTCACGAACGTGTCTTCGAAGATTCGAATGGGGGTTTTGAAACTCGGAGGCTTCACCTCTACTCGGGCGATACTGCCACTATTGTCAACGGCGGTTGGCATCGTAAAGTTCACTGGCAACAATTCCCCATTAGCTCCTTTCTGCACAACTATCGGTTGTTGCGGACAGTTTTGAAAGACTGGCGCCTCGTTGTCTACGCAGGGTGAGAATCCGTAATCATAACCCAACAATGGTTCGGTTACCGGTTCCTCGCATCCCATAAGCTCGAACTTCAGACAGGCATTGTCCATGTAGCTGACGATACCGAGGATCACGAAACGAGCCTGCACGTACTTGGGCAAAGAGATCATTGCCAATTCACCGTAATTTCCGGGATCGCGCATAGTCAGATTGAAATTCGGGAAATAGACGACGTAATTTTCGTTCTCTGCTTGCTTGTAAAAGAAACGAATCTCCGTGGGTCTGCCGACGATGTCATTGGTGACTACGCCCTTTACGAGAATTGCTTTCACTCGATAGACGCGACCGAGATCGACGCTGACATAAGTGAAGGCCTCTTGCTTACCGCACCAGCCAGTTACCGAGTTCAACCGGATGTTCCTGGCTTCGTAGTTTGGTCTCTCGGAAGTAGCGTTTATCGCTGAGTCCGGAATGCGTCCAGAGGCCAGACCGAGGGGTTTGATGACTTTGCATTCAGGCTCGCGAATGCAGACGATCGGTCGCGGGAAGACGAGGATATAGCCAGGTCTATTGCAACCGAATTGCACCTCTGAGCCCTGCTCGTAGCTACGCGCCACTTGATAACCGTCACTCGGTCTGCCAGGATCCTCGCAGACTGGACCTTCGCATCGCAGATTGCCAAAATCCCAAACGCCATTCGCCTGACAACGCACGACGTTATCGTTACGATTAGTCTGTCCGGCCAATTTGAAGGTATCTTGACAGCCGAAGAAGAAGGAGGATTGGTATTTAGTGTCCAAATACTGGCCATACTCGGCGCCGGGCGTGGGAAGCGGATTACCGCAGTCCACGCGAGGACAAGCCGGCTGCAAACCAGATAGCCAATAATCGGGCAAACCGGGTTTGGGATCATACACGCATTGTCGGAAATTAGATGTCACAGTGTTGCGCAGGTAACGGCCGTTGCTACCGCACTTCAGAGTAACATTTTGCTTGAAAGGTACCAGCACGCTGGCCTCATCATTTCGGATCACGGTAAGACCTTCGTTTTTATCATCCGGTAGTGATACACATTTTGCGTCTGAAAAAGTTAATTGAACATTTGAACACATTTGAAATATTTTGCAAAATAGGCATCTGCTAAAGTATTACGTTCAAACTCTAAGGATTTCTTTAAAGTTTGAAAAAAGAAAGAGAGAAGAAAAGGAGGAGTTTCGAGTCAAGGAACTTAATCCTTATATAATCTTAATCCTTAACTTAATCCTTATAATCCAAAATCACGATCTCGATTTGCGAGAAGTTAAGAGCGAGATTTTTGAACTTATTATTAGATGTGAGAGCAAATGATGTTACTTATTTAATATTTAAATTTATAAATATTTATAATATTTAAAATTTATTGGTAAGGATTTCATTAAAGAGTCATACAAATCATACTGTTAAAATAATTATTTTGCTATTCATATCGAGAATCAAAGCGGATGTGATAGAATATATGCGGAGTATATTTGAATGTGAGTGATATTCGCGGATGTTAAAATTATTCATCATAGGAGATCATAGGGCAGAACTTTCGTTCCTTAGTATTTTTCTTTTTACGAAACAAGTTAGTCCCTTTCTTCTTGATGATTAATAAACATATCTGTACATTGTTTTTTTATAGTAGATATAGGACCTACACTTTAATGTTGAGTTCGAATGACCAATTAGAAGTTTTTATAACAAAGGTTGTTATAACACTTGTATAAGAACGTTCTCTGGTTATTCGAAATTGGCATATGTCGAAAATGCGATAAAAATTTATGTGTAATAATTTTGAAATGTTTTGTACTTACATTGACATTCAGGAATAGTTCCATTCCAAACTCCAGAAGAAGTACAAATTACAGCCGAAGATCCAGACAAAACGTAACCAAAATTGCACTGAAATCTGACGAGGTCGCCAAAATGATGTTGCTCCTAATAAGCGAATTCCCGCATTTAATATACATTTAATATACCCAAGAAAATATTTACATTGCGATAATAATAAATATTCGGCTGACAAAGAAATTGTTTAATTTTTATTTTACCTTGGTTGACAATAATTTTCCATTTTCTGGTGCCGTTAGCGGTGGGCACATTACTGGCACACACGTTTTATTTCTTTGATATAAATCGCCATCCCTTTCGCCAGTTTCTGACTTCATCAGATCGAATCCGGCTGTACCGTTACCCTTGTACAGTTCGAAGCCTGTGTTGCACATGCAGGAGTAGCTGCCGGGACTATTAATGCATTTTTGATGACAGCCACCATTCCTGATAGCGCATTCGTTAATATCCGAACACTCCAATCTAGTGCAACCCGTTATTTCCAGCTTCATGCACGGTGCGCTGACGTAATCCTGTATCTTGAATCTCACATAGCGTGCCTCGATTGGTACGGGTAAATTCAAGATCGAAAGCGTCGCTTCCAAGATTCTGAACTCCACTGGCGTACCGTCCGGATTAGTGTAATCCTTAAAGACATCCGTCAAATCGTTCGTGTACTGAATTCGCACGGCCGACGCAAAAGCGATGTTCCCATCGATCCTGGCTACGACTTGCGTGCGGAAACCGCGAATGATCGTCGGTGCTTTCATGTCGATTGTCACCCAATTCGCGCCGGGCTCGATGTTGTTGCCACACCATCCGTCGCCATTGTTCAAACGAATACCCTTCAATAGCAGAAAAAAATATGTATACACA
>JANQDE010000126.1:168197-238676 GCA_037157785.1 Cephalotes varians
ACACACACACACACACACACACACACACACACACACATATATATATATAATATATATTATATTAACATTATAAAAGGAAGAAAGGAAGAAAGATTATGAATAAAAAATACTACTAAAAAATTATGAATAGAAAGTGTCAATGTATCCTACAGTTTTTGTATATCCATTTTCCGAGCTTGAAACCGTGATCGACTCGTCGGGAATGCCGCCGTTGATAAGACCAAGATCGCCAATAGGTCGACACTCCATAGTCGGTGCAAAGCCCGGCTTGCACTTGCAAGTAAACGCCCCGGGAGTGTTTATGCACTCCGTGGATGCCAGATCGCATTGGCTCGATGTGCATTCATTTATATCTACAAAGATAGATGGAAGAATACAAGGTGACCGCTCATTTCTCATATAATAAATTAATAAATTAATAAATTATAATAAACAATTGACGTTAAAATCTACCTTCGCAAGTCGGCACATTATCAAATCGTTGATAAGGACCACATTGTATGATATTTGATCCAGTTAGCTTGTAGCCTTTATTGCATTGCACCCTAACTTCATCGCTGAAGAAATATTCTTTACCGATATCAACAACAAATCCATTTTTAATCGTAGGTAGCAACGGACATTTAGCACCTATAAAAAAAAGAAATGTTATTTTATGTCATCCATTTAATTTTACATCGATATTAAATTAATCGGTACATTTATTATTATTGAGCCGTTTATTATTATACTTACGCGAACATGTTGGTACTTCGTCGGACCAGGTACCGTTGCTCATACAAAGAATGACAGGATGTCCGCTTCGAACGTAACCGGGCTCGCAATCGAATCTAATAATCGTGCCGTAACTTCGACCACCTCCATTTAAGATAGTTATATTAGAGTGAGGTGCCTCTATTAGCGGAGCGCATTGAGATGCTAAAAGTGAAATGATATGTGCTTTTTAATATATAATTCTAGTTTACTTAAATATCATATCTAATCGTGTTGATTGATAAAACTTTCAACGGACCCAAGCAGGATGGCTTTTTTTCCCATCTTCCATCAGCCAAACACGAAATCTTCTCCGTTGGTCTTCCGGAAGGAAATGCGAATCCCGCGTAACACTGATAGGTCGCCAGCCCTCGATAAGTAACGTTCGAGGAGCCAATCGAGAATCCATTATCGATTTGAGGTACGGGGCCGCAATACACCTCTTGGCATTTAGGAATATACGTAACGGACCAATTTCCTCCGGGAAGACATTCCGTGGAAATCCTCGATTTGCCTGTTGCAAACTCTTGCCCCAGTGGACAGGAAAATGTAACTATCGTGCCGAAAGCTGTGTCTCGACTCGATGCTAGAGCTCCCTCGCCGGGTTTCAGCGGGGGACAGTCTAAAATTAATATTTTTTAAAATAATATTAGCATATCGTTACACATAGATAAACTCATTAAGACGCAATGAAATATATAAAATAATTATACATAATTATACAGATATTTTAGTATTATTATATATTTATATGTTATTTTATATAACACCGGATATTAAAAAATAAAACGTAATATGGCTTACCGGCAGAAAATTCAGCCTGCCAGCCGGCGTTGCTGTGTAAAGCATCGGAGGCAAACCTAACGAGCATTTCTCCACTTTCCGCGGTGAGCGTGATCTTAGGTCTTGTGTCCGAAGTGAAACCGCTTCCGGAATGCAAGCGCAGACCGTTTGTATTTGAACCATCGTAAATCTGCCGATTTCCAGTAAAAGATCGAAAATTAATATCTAAATATGCTTGAAGAGACAAACAAAACTTCATTGCGTTAACGTAATCAAATTTACCTGTACGTAATCGGTTTTATGAACAGTGAAACTGGTAAATTTCAGAGACAGCGGTCCTCTGTTAGGATTTTTGATTTTGTATAAACATTCCTGATTATTAGGATAATCATTGAGACCGTAGGATGGCGACTGAACCGTTCCGTTTCTCGCGATGATCGTGGCTTTGCAACCCTGCGTGAAGCGAATGCTGAAACCACGCCTGGAATCGCCGAGACTCGTTTTGAAGTACAAATACAAATTGTTGCCGGTGGACATAATCACTGTTGGATTGTCCTCCAATTTTCCGGTGAGACGTGCGATCGGTCGACTCATAGGCGAATCTCCGTCTCTCACAAGAATGTAATCTCGATTCATTTCAAGATCCAAATCCTCAATCTAGAAACGAGAGAATTATACACAAATCCTTGGATTTCACAGACACTTTTATATTCTTTTATAAAAGATTCAACACTATTAAACAAGTATCGCGATTGAATTAAAATGGATGTGATGGAAAGATTTCAACGTACTTCCAGAGACATTATGCGTCCCGGCTGAGCCTGTAGAATATACAGACACTCCAAGCCTCCAGGATAATTCTGCGGATAACCCGGGGACGTGAGCACTTGTCCTTGCGGCGTCGCTCTGAGGATTCCGCCGCAAGTTTGAGGCTCGGTCTTCCATGAAGCGCGGAAGCCCTTCCTCTCCACCGAGGCATCGGAGCTGAATTTTATAATCATGAAGTTTGAGGCTGAGACAAAAAGTTTGTTGTTGAGATCCTGCTTGCCAGAAAGAGTCGCGAGATTTACAGACTTCTCCTCGGTTCTACCGCCTACGAGGATTTGTACTATGTCGAAGCTCTTCTCGGTCTCGAATTCTTGAAACTGGAACATGAATCATTTTTTAATTTGAAGCACCGACTTGTTTCTGCTCCAAAAAATTTTTACATGGAGCATTAAGTGTTATTACCTTATTGAACGAGGAACGTTTATCGAGTAACGACTCACCTGCAGAAGAATATTGTGTCCTTGAGGGCCCTCCAGCGTCCACTTACAATTGCTCAGGGGTGCATATTTATGCGGGTAATTTGGACTCTCCACGACATCGCCGCTGCTGGCCATGTAATACTGGCAGTTAGCCGGGCAGTCCAATTCGTCGGAATAATCGCCGCAGTCATCCTGCTTGTCACACTTGAACGCCGCGTTAATGCACTTGCCGTTCGAGCAGTGGAACGAACCTGCGGAGTTATCCCGTCACGGCGGATTATCATCCCGTTCCACGTGAAATATGAAGAACGGCCCGCCGGCCGTTACGCGACCGCTTACATCGTCCGTAATTTACGTGAACGGACTTACCGGAAGGACAGGCGTTGGCACGACACATGAAAGGAAGAAGCGACTCGCACGTGGTCAATTCCCACGTTTGCTGGTCGTCCGTCAAGGCGACGTCCACGCACTCGCCCGAGTGCGGATTTGGTTGCTTAGATGCCCAAAAACCTACATTTTTGTCAATAATGTGAAAACGCAGCCTCTGTCGATGTCATAAGATATTTTTTCTTAAGATCAATTGCAATATATAATTACATATTTTTTTGAAAGGCAACTATGTGTTTTCTTTACATTAATTGATTTATTTCATTATTCTGTGTATAAAAGTATTAATGTACAATTGTCAAAAATTAATAATTTACAAGATATTTTATATTTTATAAAAATATGTCAAATTTCACTATTGATTTTTTTATAATTTTACTTTAATATTTTTATATACAGAACTTATTTACTATTATATATTATTATATATTATATATTACATATTTACTATTATATATCTAAAAGAATCATATTATGTTAAAAAATTATATAATTTCTTTTAAATAAATAACCTCTACGTGAAAAATTATTTTTTTTTAAATTGATTTTACGATTATTTATCCCCTTTCAGATCATATAATTTTTGTCTAAAACATTTTCTTCTAAAACCATAGAAAAAAATATTTAGGTTGAGACATTAAAACGGTTTACCTTGTATTTTATATATATATATATATATATATATATATATATATATATATATATATATATATATAATAGGATGAATGTATAACGAATAATTAAGCGATCTTAATAATAGTGTGTTAACAATACGAATAACTAATGCATGCTTACGGCAATGCACTGCGACTTCGTCGTATATATCCTTATTTGAGTAATTACATCTGTTGTTGGCGATACATAGTTAACTACGAATGCGAGCATAATTAATAGTACGGTTTAGCAGACGGTGTGCAAATGCATTAGATGAGGAAATTGCAGCTTGTAACAAACGGACACGAAACGACAATGTCTAGGCATTGTTGTGGGAAAAGTGTGCCTTCGTCCCGTGTATGCGAGTTCCGTGTTTCCGTGACCCTGATAGAAACTGGCCCTGTGTGTTATGCGAGGTCGGAGCTTTGTGCGAAACGACCGCGTCACGATTATCAACCACTTAATTTCATAATACGTTCGTAACATGTTCAGAAATTTTTACCGAGACAAAATAAGCTTTTATTATTATTTTTTGTATTGCGTACATCCGTATTTTCGATAAATGCGTGATTCCTAATTTCTAATAATTCTCGCTGTCTTCAAAATGTGCAGAAATATCTTTTACAGACTTTTTAATCGATTTCTTGGCATTTACAGTAATTAATGATTGAAAATGAGATTTTAGAAGAACTGCGAGTTTAAAAAAAAGAAAAACGAAGACAAATCGTTTGAATCTCAATCTCAAATAGATTGTAATATTAAGAATGAAGCATTTTTGTAACTTTTCAGAATTTTTATCCCCTTCACTTCGAGAGTCGCATTTGCTAACCGCATCGCATTACGTGGAATATCGGTCAAGGTCTCTTAAGCAATCGATCGTCAATGGCGAAGAACGCGAGTCGCAATCGAGAGACAGATAGAAAGAAAAAGAAAGAAGTGGCAGAGAAGCTGCACAGGATGAGCGTTCGGTTACGGGATCTGCTCGTGCAGAGTATGCCGTCTGCAAATCGAGTGAAACAGAATTGCGTACGAACCGGCGTATTGCGAGACGAGCATTCCCGCGGCGGATTCGAGTGTGTTGGTACGCAAATCGTCGAGCGAAGCGAGACCTAGCCAGTAACGATTCAAATGCCGGCCGATCATGTTCGCCGACATGTTGTTCTCGCTGTACGACTCCACCACCATCAGCTCGCTCCCGTATCTGCAACGATCAAAATCATTGGTGACTCATCTTATAATACAGCGAGAAGAAATGAGAAAAAAGACATATTCTTTATTTTTTGTCTGTGTGTCGGAAAACGACATAATATTCTATCTAAAAATCATATTCTATCAAAGTCAAATCTTAGATGCAGAATGAATGAAAGGGAAAGATCGATAGTGTCTTACCTCCTGCATAATTCCGCCGCTTTTTCCCAGGAATGCCTGATGTTGAAGAATTTATAACAGTGTATGCCTCGCAGCTCCCATCCTGCGCAAGGAAACATCGCATTAAACTGTCTGCCTTGGAGATTGTCTGAGCGTAAAGTTGTAATAATGCGTCGCGAGCAATATTGCTAAGGGGATTATTGAAATATCATTATATCATTTTATATCACACGGATTATAATTGATTAAAATCTCTAAAATTACAGTAAAGACTTTATACTCATATATTTTTATATATTTTAATTTATTATAATTGTGAAATTTTTCTTGGAAACTAGAAAACACTGCTGGAACGGATGCAGGAAGCCTTATTTTAAAGTCGGCAAGCGCTTCCGTGCAACCGGATATTTTAACCATCTTCTGCCGGCAAGTAAACAGAAGACAGGAAAGGCGGTTAACCGGTGACCCGCACTGACAGCGACGGACACAACGGCCTCGATTGTTTTTAGTGCATACGGTATACCTTAAGGGGTTGATAGTAAGTCGAGAGGAATCTCATGATGGTGGCAGTTCAACAAGTTTGACAGATTGTTATTGATTTACCTACACGGAAAAAACGATTTTGCTGAAATTTTACTGGATACAGATTTGAAAATAATTTTGATGGAATCTTAAAAAGAATGAGTTGCAAAAAATTTTGATATTCTAGCAACTAGTTTGAGCGCTTTACATAATTATTTTAATAGTTCAATAAAATTACTTTTTTGATTTGTATCCAGTTAAAATTTCAGATCACAAAATCAAAACCCGTTCTTTCCGTGCACATTTACTCAATTGTTTGAATATTCTAGTTGCATTTCTATCAAATCCAATTGCCGAGGTCTATTCTTTTGATGATAATCTAACAATTACCATAGTATCTTCGATTTACACGTGCAATTTACATTTATCTGATACACAAGGTTTTCTCAAATCTGATTAGTTGGAGAGTAATTTGATGCGCTTGCTCGCTCGACTGAGAAATTGCGTTGAAATAATTTTCTGTATTGATTGACGTGGATATCGTGCGTAAGAAGTTTGTATCCAGATTGCTCCCGGCAAGAGCTTTTATTTCATGGCATGTCGTACATCATCTGAAGATGCTCGTCGAGTTTCTGCGAACTCGATTCATGTCAGTAATTCGATCGAAGTAAACCACCTCATTCCAGTCAGAATACTGTCGTATAACAAGTAATTGCATTTCACAGAATTTCTGAGCGACAGACTGTAAATGAGATAATACTAAAGTTTTGATCCGAGTAAAAGGTATAATATTTCATAGTTCAAGTTGATCAATAATGATGTTACCAGATTAACATATATCCTTTGAGTTTAAATAGATATCTATTTTCTAGCTTTAAATAGAATTCGAAAAAGAATCATGTCTTGTAATAAGTATTCAATTCACGGTTGTTTACTGGCGATTTCTACTCGTTATCAAATGGTGTCAACATTCGATCAAAATAAATTATTCTGTTGATCATTCTCGTCATTTTACAATCGCTAGGTTACTGTCGTAAACCTAAATGCGTACACAACGTATTCTTCCGTAAGTTGGATACTTTCCAAATATCGAGTTATATTGCCACAATTTCTAGACATTATATTAAGTATATTTTTTAAAGTAAATTTAAATTTACTATTTTATTCTTATATTTTTGACGAGTATTATGAACATGTTTATTTTCCCGCTGCCTCGCTGCTGGATAAAACGAAAGACCCTACACGGAATGCAATTAAAGATGTTTTGCATTTCGTTAGAACACGCGAGTTGTGCGTGGAAGAGAAACGAGACGCAGCATCACTCAGTCATGTTGCTGATGCAGTCGGCGTTGGATTCGCTGGAAGAGACTCGATGACGACCTTCCTTTCTTTCAAAAGGTCAAACGGCCATGCACGCACACGGTTCTCTCGACGTCCATTAGCATTTCTCGTCCGAAGAACGTGTGTGAAATATTATTTTCTCTTGGTGGATGAGACGCGTGATATTTCAACCAACGATCGTGTAATATTGACGACACGTCGCAGTTAATTTTGAAAAATGAAGGAAATCGCGACAGTTTGCTATAAAATGTAGATTGAAATATAGCGGATTTTTGAAACAAAAAAAAAACAAAAAATTTTGTTTATATTTACGCGAATTTTTCTACTTTAAAGGTAAAGTTGATAAAAAGACTAAAACTGATCTCGGAATTCACACGGAAAGAATGATTTTGCTAAAAAATCTAAAATTTTAGCTGGAATATAGATCAGAAAAGTAATTTTGTTGAACTATCTAAATAATTATGTAGAACGCTTAAACTAGTTGTTAGAATATCAAAATGGTTGCGGCATTATTATTTTTGAGATTCTAACAAAATTATTTTGATGGTTCAACAAAATTATTTTCAGATCTGTATTCAGCAAAATTTTAGATCAGCAAAATCGTTCTTTCCATGTAAAATTCAATTAAACCAATAAAAAAACTAGTTATTTTTGCAAAGCAATAAAAAAAAGGAGCCAATAAATACGTAATGTAAAAAATAGAAAATAATTTATTCGCTCAGAAACATATAAAAACGAGACGTTTCAGACTTGACTAAGTCTTCAGCCTTAAGTTAATAACTTAAAATTACATATACCAGATAAATAAATGAATCATAAAAAACAAAGCCAGGAAACTACATCAAAAGTCGGACGCATTGTGAATGTTGATTGTGTTAATATTATGATAAAACGGAAGAATAAATTAAAATTTGAAAAAATAAAGAGTGACGTTTTTTTCACGCAGTATCAAATTCAAGTCAAGCAAAAAAAACGATGTTTCGTGTATAAAAAAAAGGTAATTTTCTTCATAACCTTTTTTTCGTTATCAATTTCACTAATTTATTAAATATGTCTCTATCAACATTAAATTTGATTACATACTTTAATTTTTTCACCTGATATAACAGCTAAAAATATCTCGTTTTTTTACTCTTTTCTTATTCTTGCCTGAAACGAATAATTAGGGTTATCTTTTCAATTTCAACTTTGAACAAAAAATTTTTAATGTGAAGAAAACGTCGTTTTTTATTTTTGAATTTTTAATTTATTCTTCCGTTTTATCATAATATTAACACAATCTATATTTACAATACGCCCGACCTTTGATGTGGTTTCTTGGCTTCATTTGTTTTTTTTATGATTCATTTTCAATTTATCTGGTATCATATGTAATTTTAAATTATTAACTTAAGGCTGAAGATGATTTAGTTAAGTCCAAAACGTCCAAACGTTTTTATCTTTATATATTTCTAGCGAATAAATTATTTTCTATTCTTACATTGACCGTTTATCGGCCCTTTCTTTTTCCTTATTTTTCATAAAATTCAGTGTTTAGTGAAATATAGACGCGAAAAAAATTGGAACAGAGACTGCAGTGACAATCAAAAGATGCTTGCTGACGAGATAGTGAATGACATAAATCTTTGATTCGTTAGTTGGCACGTGATTACGCGAAAAGGTAGTCTTTACCTTTCTCTGTTTTTCCGGCAAGAGCCTTTTTGTGAGACACGAGATACACGCGCGTACGAAGTACGACGGATGATCGCGTAAGAACAGATGAACGAATAAATTGCCGGATGTTCTACTTTTTGGAATCCCGTTCGACGATGCGCTTGGTCAAGTTTCCTCCGAGGTATATAACCGTGATGCTAACACGAAAAGTCGACGTATATTTTTAGAGCTGCTATGTGTACAGCAGGACAAGGTGGGCGATGAGTCGATGATACTGGAATGGACGAGAAGGAGACGGAGAAGGAAAGATGGAAAGATGCGGCGGGATTCACGGTTTAGGAATGCCGTCCCATCCTTTCTTCTCTGCCTCTACCTGGATCTGCGTGATACGTTTATACGTCGATTAATGTCGGATCGAAAATTTTGGCCATCAATAGGGCTCTCAAGCTGCACTAAACGCAACCCTTGCTACTCATTAGACGTCGTTCGTTAAGATAGAGATTAAGAATCTGGCTTAATATTGTAACAGAGTAACAGAGTAAAGTTTGAAATCTTAATTTGAAATTTAATATTCTTTCATGTCCTAAAATATGATATTTTCGAACGTCTATATAACATGTGTGGAATGTAAGAATATTGTACATATGAGAACGAGAGAGATATATGTATCGCAATGAATTCCAATGTTAATACTTAAAATGTTAATAGAGTAATACTTATGTAAATGGAAAGTTATGTCTTTAGAATGTAGATTTTATTCCGAATTATCGAATTATCGAATTAATGTAACATTTTAACATATTAGCTATTAGCTATTATGCAAGACTTACTTTCTCAAAATAACATTCTACTTTGATCTACTTTAATCTTGAAATTTTATTTTTAATCTTAAATACAGTCATCGATATTATATTAAAAATTTTATTATCATATGCCTCGGTGATCAAATTGGAAAAGATGTCTGATCCAAATAGACAGAAAAGTTTCAAGTTCAAACTCTGGCCAAGGTAATATTTTTAATAAAATTCTTTGTTGTGTTTTAAGATATTAGTAGCATCGTAGTAGCATAGTATTGAAAGATCAATTAATTCGTGACATTATAATTTTAGCTTCAGTTCAAGATTGTGTTTCAAAGTCCAACAGTAATCGCCGCGCAGTTTCTGAACTCTATGTATTTACATAGAGGAAGATCGTCAATATCGACATATTACTTTGTTCTTGATCTATTTCTCAAAAAACTAAAAATAAAATTTTAGAAACATAAATATAAACTAGAAAATGTTTTCTCTATCAGACGATATAGCAGTTTTTTATAATACCGTTTCGAATTTTGCAAAAATTAACTTTTTCGTAAGATAAGCAAAAATGAGCGTCTGTCAAAATAAAATAAAACTGACATAGTAGGCAGTAATGCCACATATTTATATTCTTTTTCTTTTACAGAGGAATCATCTGTAGAAAATATCTATGAGTTTAATGTATATGAGGATTTCTAGAATCCTTTCACTTCGATGTAAATCATTTTTTGTTGATTCATACGCATACTTTGTGCTGTCTCGTAAGACGCAAACATGTAACGAAACAACATACATATTAAGAATAGGTTAAATTATTAGCTTATGTCTTAATATGAATTTATGGGTTCTTATTTCTGTAGTCATCTAAAGATCATGTTTTTATCAGTATTGATAAAGTGCAATATTTAATTTTCGAGAAATAAAATAAAATATTAGGTGTCGCTTTAGAGTTTAGAAGATCTATGTCGGCGATTTTCTTCTAATAATATTATTAAGCACTAAGATCCAGCCTTGACTGTACTTGGCGATGCTATGTTTAATCGATTATTTTATTTTGCTAATTACAATCTTCGTTATTTATAAGTTATCGTTTAATGTTAAATAATATTAATTCGAAATAATCAATTTCTCAGTGAGATCATTTCTATCACAATGTGTAACTATTATGAGAAAGGCGTGACCGAACGAAGCGTAGATTAATTAAGAAAGAACGAGAAAAAATAGAAAATACACGGAAGAAAATAGCACTTGCAATTTTTCAAGCGCACGCGACGACTTATGGCTAGCGGCCAACCGGCCCCATATGGTACGTGCAACCTACTTAATTACACCGGCGAGTAACGAAGAAAAGTGGAGCAGCGTTACGAATGGCCGAACTCTTATCCTCATTGTCCCTCACGAGATTTATTTATCGGACACGCGTGCTTGTCTTATTTTCGAAACTCTTGCGTTGCCAGACCGAGGTATGATTGTCGGCGTGCAATTTGCGATTCCAAGCGTCTCTGTGCGATTTAAATGTAAGCAGCGACGCGTCCTAATAAAAAAGGAGGAATCTTTCGTTGATTTCCCTAATTTGCAATTATATTCTGCGCTACGCTCGCGAAGCTAATTTTCTCACGTATTCACGGAATTAATCCTGTAAAACGTTTGCCATTCATTATCTGCAAAAATATTAATTCATGAGTAAGAAATGTCGAGTAAGACCAAACAAAAAACTTCTTTTTATGAAATTATCACTTAATCGAATCGTGTTTTACTCTCGTGAGGTTTCTTTAGACTGATTTGCCTTTTTCCATAGTGCCTTTCCAAACGGTGAACTGCGGCATTAGCCGTAATGGCGTTTCTCAATAATCTCGAAAATCACTTTGCTGATTTTATTGCCCAGTTCTCTCGTAACCTGACGAGAGCTCGAATATTCAGTGGAGGGTCAGTCGCGAAAGTAAGAGCTTATAATATCTAAACCGTCTTGAGGATGACGATTTCTACGATATCTATGAATTAACTTGTGAGGTTCGTCTCAAAAAAATAATTGCAGAGCAACTTTCACTTTATCTCGCATTGCCATCGATTGGCGAGATTTACTGATAAATCAGCCATCTAAATTATTTATATTATGTTTATCCCATTTAAATTTTCAAAATTTAATTAATTATTTAAAATTAATGCATTTTTAGTGCATACAACTAATTTCTCATGTTCTTTCATGAAGATTTAAATCATTCTAAAGATTATCTTTGAATTTGTCTCAACAAATATCTGCGAATATCAGATGCGACCTTTCAAAAGGGGAAGGAAAGGTTTGTTTTAAGTGTTACTTGTTTACTTGCTATCAATCTACGAGCGAATGTTATTACTCACCGTTTGGACAGGTGAAGACATTTGTAGTAGGAACCTGCAACAAAAAATGCGTTTATTTAACACTAATAGTTAATTATACTTGATCAAAAATTACATCATAGTTAGTAGCTAAGCTTTAAATCGCGATAACATCGAACGCATCTTGAGTTCACAAATTAAAAAAAATTTTCTTAAGTTATTAGTTAATGGAATTGTCATTAAAATTTAATAAGTTTTAAACGAATTCAAGAGATTTAAAATTTCTTTATGAATTATTTCAACAGTTGTAATATTGGAAGCAGATTGAAACCGCGGAATGATTAAAAAAGCTTCTTTAAATTGTCAGTTTCTTTAATTGACTCAAATTGTAGTAACAAATATTTAATAGGTAATAAAAATATTACGTTGTTAAATGTTATTTCTTATATCGATAGATCAATGAGACTTTGCCTAAAAAGATCGTAAATCTCAAATCTTTTGTGTGATTACTTCACACCTGGAAGTCGCGGTTTTTGCAATTGTATCGGATTTAACTGTGAAAAGGCGCCGGTTAAACCCAGACATGCTAGACGCATTGTTATCCGGCGGGAGAAAGTGAAGATGCAATCTGTCCAACGATCTTCGTTTCCCGCGTTCGTCTCTCAAGAGCACGGAAAGTATCCGCTACTTCGCGAGAGCGACTCGGACGCGTTCTCGTCTGTATATTTTGACGTTGCTATGCGTATCAGTGATATAACGGTGACTACATTCCTGCGAGAGGTGCGAGTTGCACCAGTAGAAAGGCTGCACCCTCGCGCATTCCCGCGCGCAAATACGCTTGAAAATCGAGTCGTCATGCGACATGCACAATTCTAAAAGTTATTTAATATTTGTAACATGTTACGATAACAGCGATACCTTACTGTGTCATAAAATATATGTCATACGTTTATTAGATAATTATGCAATCAAACGCAGTAAGAACTTGCATAAGTGATTAAAAAATTTTAAACAAATAGAAAATACCGAAAGTATACGCGAATGTAATATAGAGCAAAGCAGAACTAAAATCCACTTTGCAAGAGGAATTTTTGAATTTTGCTCGCATCCGCTCAGTATTTCTACAAGATTTAAATTTTCTACAGCCATAATTGCCGGACAGATTAGTTTTAGAGAGGAAACGTCTCGCTGTGCCGAGGAGACGTTCGTCGAGGCGTCACGCATAAGTGCTTGCCTCGGACTTGCATTCTCGCTACATTCTCTTCTCTCCCTCGTATATCCAGGGCTACTAGTTCTGTAGTTAAAATATTGTATCTGCGCGATCGTGCGGCACCTTGGCGCGCGTGTCAGCCACGGTGTGTACGTGCGTGCGGGCGCGCTTGTGCGCACTGAAATTCACTTTCACCTCACATATGCCACAACTCGTGGAAACGAGCTCCGGCACCGCTAACTCCTACGGAGTCGACTCGCCGCCGACATACCAATTACTTCATAACCCACGGTTGAAACTCGCAAGAATCTCGACATAGGGCTTGTATCGCGCGAGCTCGCCCTCGCGTGTTTTCTTCCTGACCGCCTCGCCGTCAGGGCCGCGCAAACTTTTTCTCTTCATAACAGACAAAATTACCTTCGCCGAGTACTTAGGTTCTTCGTCTCTAACTGACGTGATTGAGTTAAGAACTGGTTGGGATATTTTGATCAGATTCATGCTAAGAGTGCGGGGACGGGGAGGAGGGAGAGAAAAAACGAGAGAGAGAAAAACAATGATTGGGGTCACAAAAGAGGTGATAATAAATAGACAAGTAATTAACTTAAAATTTTTTACAGGCGCGATGTGTAATACGCGAGATGATTTTAAATGTCGGTTAGCAATAGACGCAGTTATCTAACAGTTAACGTACGCGTTTGGAGGAAACGCTGAAACTTCGGCTCGATAACATGTACTTGAACACTCACCTGAGACTCCGTTAGCTGAAGATGGCACAAGAGGACGGCGACCCAAACGGTCGCCAATTCTCTTATCAGCATATTCCTGCAACAGACAAGAAACTACATGAATAAATGTCAATCTTATGTCGCACAGCTGTAATTAAACGATCATTGAATAGATTAGAAATATCGTTGGACGGAGTAACGAAGGCGGCGCATAATTTTTCTCGAAATCTCTCGATCTTTCTCGGAATTTCTTCTCGATGACTAGCGCCTTCGTCATCGGTGCATTTAGATGCAACGTGCGTTTCGTCGCAGCAGGATTAGCGATTGTAAGTCCACGTGAGTCGTACCGTTGAAGCGTAGCGAGACTCTACGACGTTTTTTTTTCTTTGCCTTGGTCGAACGTTCGTCATAATCGCGAAAGAACGCGGAAGATATCGTCGTTTCTGTACGCCGTCGAATACACACCCGTTCCCATAAAATTCCTTACGGTTTCTGTGGCTGAATTGTGGCACAGAGCGGCTGCATAACTCGCCCCGCGATAACCGTCGCCGGCCGCGAAGATTATTATTGATGACGTTACGCTGCACTGCGCCCCTGTGTCTATTAACCCTGAACTACCAGATCTTATTTTTTATCATGCCAACCCCATGGGGTCATCTGAACATTGTGCTGCTTCTCGATATTTGTCACGTCTCGCAAATGTCTGGGATGCATTTCAATAAAAGATTCTCAGCAGGTACTTCTAGTCACAAGATAAAGGAAAACAAAATGGACCCTCATGCGACTCAGTATTACTTTAAAAATAGTAGTTCTTGATAAAAAGTCTAAAAAAAATTTTAAAAAATATGTAATACGCATTAAGGGCCTTTCTCTAGAATTTTCAAAAAATAGATTTTTTTTTTCATAAATCAATACATTAAAGTGTGTAGAATAAGATCTCATAAGGTTGTTGTCAGATTCTAACTGTAGAGAAAGTTATTTACGGTCAAAGTGAGCGATGCCTTAAGCCTAAATCAGAGCTGTGAGGTATTAGTACGTGAAAAAAGACAAAGACTGAAGAACCTCAATACTATGAAAAACAGGAATGATGTTTGTATGGCTAAGAATAACTGATTGAAGATAGAAATTGAATTTTTTTTATATTGCTTTGAACATGTTATCGACTTTAAACGCGTTTTTCTCGAAATCATTTTTGAAGTCGCCGTTGTATAAAATTCATAATAATAATCTGATTGATTTGAAATTTAATATGTGCGTGTTTGAATTAAGTGTCGCTACTGCATGAACTAATACTTTATAATAATTTGAATAGTTTTTTTAATTTACACGAGAAAATACAGAAATTTTCAACAAAAAAATAACTTTTTTTTTCACAACGCCGTCATTAGTGAAAAATTATTTTTCGTTTCTTTTAAATTCATGCAGCTAAGAATCTATTACTAATTATAAAAAGTTTTGATTTTCTGTTCTAGATTTATTGGACAACAAATTTTTTACAATGGCGGAGATCTCGAAAATTTTGCCAGCACTGTACTACACTCCGGATACCGTCTATATATATTATATATAGGCTGCGTTCCGTTATTCACTGCGAGGACTGCAAATAACATTTCCTTATTGTTCACCGAATGCTAAACAAGAACAAAATGCTATTTGCAGTGAATAACGGAATGTAGCCATAATATTGAATTGGGGAAAAAGTTTCTTCGTATTCTTCCGGTAGATCGCTTTAAGATCGCATAAATCTGGTAATATTAATCGGATCTGGCAATATTTGCTTGCGTTTGAAACGACATCTCCGAGTAATTATAAAAGAATAGTTGTGATACTTGTTTATTCAATCAAAAGTTATTGCGTCTTGAAAATGAGTGAAAATAAAGAAGAAATTCGATACGTTTTGAAATTTTATTACAAAAAAGGGAAGAAAATACGATTCTCTGGCTGCTAAAAAAATTTGTAACGTTTGGACATGATGTAGTATCAGTACATGTGGCACAAAATTGGTTCAAGCGTTTTCAATCTGGAAATTTTGGTGTCAAAGATGCACCTCGCTCTGGTCGACCAATCATTGGAAAAGTCGATAAAATCATGGAAAAAGTTGAGCAAGATCGGCACATTAGCAGTCATGATATCAGTAAGGAACTAAACATCAACCACAAAATAGTTTTAACCCTTTTGGAGAAGACTGGATACAAAAAAAATTTGATGTTTGAGTGTCATATGATTTAACAGTGAAAAATTTAATGGATTGAATTTCTATCTGCGAATCTTGCTAAAACGGAACAAAATCGAACTATTTTTTAAACAGTTCATTAGGAGCAATGAAAAATGGATCACGTACGACAATAATGTACGAAAAAGATCGTGATCGAAGCAAAATGAAGCTTCGCAAATGATGGCAAAATCAGGATTGACGCCAAGAAAAGTGATGCTGTGTGGTGGGATTGGAAAGAAATCGTTTACTATATATATATATATATATATATATATATATATATATATAGAGAGAGAGAGAGAGAGAGAGAGAGAGCTGCTGTCACCCGGTCAAACGATTGATTTTAACCTCTACTATCAACAACTGGAAAGATTACGCCAAACAATCGACAGAAAGCGACCAGAATTGATCAATAGAAAAGGCGTCATCTTTCATCACGATAACACCAGGCACCACATTTTTGGCGACCCGTCAAAAATTGAAAGAACTTAGTTAGGAAGTTTTGATGCATCTATCTTATAGTCCTAACCTTGCACCATCAGGCTACTATTTGTTTCGATCTCTATAGAAGTCTCTTAATACTATAAAGTTGACTTCAAAAGAGATCTGTCACTTATCGCAGAAATCCCAGAAGTTCTATAGTGATGGGATTATGGTTTTATCTCAAAAATGGCAAAAGATGGTCGAAAAAAACGGCGTACATTTGGTTTGATACTTCATTTAAAATATAAAAAAACTTGTTTCACTTTTGCAATACTTTTAAAATACGAAGAAACTTTTTCCTCAACCCAATATTTAAGCGACAAATATGTGAAATTTATGTTAAAATGTCAATAAAAAAACCTCAAATTATTATACACTTTGATTTCGCCATTTACCTACAAATCACTTTTGAAAAATACTCAAATTACGTTCTTTAGACAGAGAAGGACCCTTAAGAAAAATCGCTTAACAATTTTTTTTATTTTATACTTTTAAAACATGTATTTCAGAATATTTCTGTAAAGGTTTAAGAAATTTTAAGAAGATAAAAAAAATAGACGGAGCAGGAGCGATTTGAATATAAAAACATCAAGCATGGTCTGAAATTATTGAGTCGCACGAAGATCAGCTTCGTTTTTTCTTTATTTATTGTAACTAGAATTACTTGGCTTGGAATTATTCGTTTAAAAAAATAATAAACGTTTAAATGCAATAATTTGGCGCACCAAAATATTTACACAGGCCTAAAAATTCTAAAAATTGCAACGTTCTGATGTTTATATTTTCAATGAAGAGTACTCATCTTGAAAATAATGTCATTAACGGGTGTGAAAATCAGAGCAGAAAAATAGAAATTTTCGAACTGAAGTATGATAAAGAACATATAGTGAAGAGCGTTAACTCTTCTTTGAGGCACGAAAAGTCAGATCAGAAAACTACTAAAAATGATTGGTCTCTAAAGAATTTTTTGAGAAAGAAAAAACATACTTTATGCAACTAACATAGCAGATTAATCGTAAGTTTAAAACATTTGTTACTATCTATTTATATAGAAAGTACTCATCAAATTTTAAACAATTTTCTCGGAACTATTTTTTTAGCCTGTCGATACGATTATGCAAAAACTATTGAACCGAGTTTTGAAGTTTTACACAATATATAGTATAAATGTAGTTTTCGCCTCCCCCCCCCCCCGGTGAAAATAAAGATTGGATTATCCATCGAATGTAAGAGGAGAGTGATAGAAGCATAAACGAAGCTTCTAGGAAAAATTCTAGGCAAAAATTGAAACAACAAAATTTAAAAGAAGCGTTCTTCTTTTGCAGGATTCTATATTTTGAACAAAGTTATGTTTATTTTATCTATTTCTTAAAAATGATTAAAAGTAAAAAAAGCCTAATTTTTAATACTTTTTCTTTATAAATTCATAAATCATTTTTCTAATTTTAATGCCTTTAAAAAAAGAAGTATTTTTTTTATCAAAGCCCGGAGATCTTGATAATATGAAAAATGTATTTAAAATTTACATAGAAATTTACATAGTTATTAAGCACCAAAATCTGCTATTCTCTTTTCTCTTATTTGTGTTATTCATTTACCGGTCCATTTTCCACTTAATATTTTCCACTTAATATTGTTTATTGCCTTTATTTTGCTACGGGCGAAAATTACATCCACATTTTAAAAAGCTTTTTCATTCTCTTGTTTCAGAGCAATGGGAGACTCGGTGTCGACAGCTGATATAGTGCTCTCGAAAGGGCTGCCTCTTCTTTAATTAAGGATTAGTTGTACAATCTCAGCAAAAAGTGATGTATATTGAGAACATAATTTTTGCACTTTTCATAGTATACATTTGGATTTCATAAGAACACTATTGACTTTAACTACATAAAATTAAAGTAATAAACTGTTTTTGATAAGCGTTAATAAAATTTTACATATTCTTCATGCATATTCTTAGTTTTGTCATTAAAAATGTCGGACATTTTTTTACGCTTAAATGTAAGTCATTTTAAAAAGAAAAATATTCTGGGAAAGAAAAATACTTGCTACTGATCAATTGTAATTTAAGATAAAAATTATAAAACGTCTAAATTACAAACGTCTATGCTAAAAATAAATTGATTTTGTTGGAATAGCAAAATTCCGAACAGTAATAGAAGTGAGTTACAATTGCTTAATTTTTAATATCTTTATTCTAACAAACTAGTAAATATTATTTTTTTTCTAAATTATCTAATCTTTTAAGATTTGATGAACAATTTGAAAAATTGTTTAAAACCAGTCATTATTTAAATCAATTTTATCTGTAGAATTTAATATGAGAGCAGTTTTTCGAGATTTTTCATAAAAAGTCATATGATTTGTCGCTGAACTAGTATGCTGAAAATGAAATAGATATATATATATGAAATTTAGTGAAAGCGAGAAAGAAATATTTTAGTATAATTCAGTGCAATGACAAAGAATTTATAATAAATAATAATTATAATAACTAATGGAACTTTTGTAAACCGTTTTAAAATGTTTGAAACTGAACATATTCATATGTCTCTAAAATCTATCTACTAACAATAAGTAAATTTCATTAATTTTCAGTACTTTCCATCTATATAAGCCAATACAACCTTAAGTTGGATCGGAAATTTGATTAAAAAAAGGATTTATTTTGTATCTTTTTTTAATAAATAAATAGACTATATAAATTTTAAATTAATTAATCCTGCGCTTTTTTTGAAAAAATTCTTAAAAACAATTTCAAAAACGGTCTTCAGCACAAACGATTCTCTTCTTAAAATAGAACATCTATGTATAAACGCGTTTTTCAAATTGCCAGCAATTGTGAATAGACGCATGACGCAACGATCGCGAGTCGCATCGCGGATGAGCGAACTCGTGGGAATCGCTGGAAAGCGATCTCGTATGCTTCGTGATACACCGTCGCCGTACGGATCGCGAAAGTTTATTATATTTTGCGGTTCGCGCCATTGTACAGTCGCTTTTATGCAACCAACGTACCATTGTCCGACCACGTCACAATTGCGCCTCGCGCTTATGTGGAGCAAGCGGTCGTGCGATCTGCCGCGAACATCCGTGTTTAATTAGCACCCGAGTAATTAGGCCTCCTCGGATTTGGAGATGCCGATTGCGTCGTGAGAACTCGTGCGAGAGTTCTTCCTTAATTGTACATGCGATTATAGTTTCTTAAGATTTTGATTGCAGTAAAAAAAAAAATAAAATAAAACTAGAATGACAATCAAAGATAATTTTGATGTTTTTTTAAAGAAGAAGGCATTAATCTTTTAACTGTGAGGTATCAAGTATCGGTTAATAAATTTTCCTTCGTAAAGATAACGGATTGCTTCCTCGCTGCTTCAATTCGTGTCATACTTTTGTAACCGTTGCTGAGCAGAAGAAGCTAATTCGCGTAAAATAAGACTCGTTCGAATGTTCTTGCGTAAACACGGTCGTCGCCTCAGACGAAACGATCGTACGAACGCGCGATCCGTTAGATTTGCGATGGGCAGGAAGTATCGACTAGGACCGACCGCGACGAGATTACGATTATTCGCGATTACACCGTCGTTGGCAGAAAATCTTCCTGCGGTGAGCTGAATGTCTGGCGCGTGCCCCCACTGTCCCGTTCAAGATAGTCAATCCCGAACGATCATAACGGTTTATCAGGGAATCCGGACGCGCGCTTCACAACCGCGTACGTGTGTGTGTGTGTGTGTGTGTGTGTGTGTGTGTGTGTGTGTGTGTGTGTGTGTGTGTGTGTGTGTGTGTGTGTATAAATATACGAGGCGTCTCCTTCGAGAAAACGTCAGCGATGTATTTGTATAGGTGCGCAAAACGTCGTCCTGCTCTTGTCTCTAACTGTCGTGACACAAAACCGGTAAAATGGAATCGAGAGCCAGTGTCCTTCGAGTTGCTCTCGAAAAGATTCGTGGTCGATAGTAATCGGAGAAGTTAAACCTGTTCGCTTCCTGCGACTTACATTTATTCCTCGTGGACGAATGCGCTCGGTATCTCTGATAGGAAAGTTTCTCGTGTATTGAAAATACATGAAATACATTTTATGAAACGTTATACCATTAAAATGTATGAAATCGGAGGCCGCCTCGTTGCAGCACAAGGTCGGCAATACGATATTAAAATCGAATCGTCCTTCCCTTCATTCAGATAAATTTAAATGTCAATTACGTGAATAATTCAGTAGAGGAAAAAAATTGCTACGTATCTATTTATAATTACGTAGGTGAACGAGAAACAAACAAGTGTAGTTGACAGTTTATGAGAAATAAAGACACGCATTAAACGTATTTACAATGCTAATTGTCGCTACGTCATTAAGTCGATAAATACAGACATCCGTTTCGATCTGATCGTTATTGGATTCGTAATTAGCGCGATGAAAAGACAGTCGCGCGTAGATCGAAAACTAAAGGAAAGGCTGGGATCGGTGGAAGCTGGATCCCATAGTAGACTGGCTAGAACTGGACTGGATCCTAGGTCAGCGCTAGAAAGTATTCGGGCTTCCTGTTAAGCAGCACGAAACGGTGCGTGTAAAAAGCGAGCAATGACTCCTGGACGCGTTTGAACGCGACTTTCCGCGGTGGAGCCGAGCGTGAAGGAACGCGAATAATTCGGCGCTGGAGAACGGCTCGCGGATTGCGCCATTCGATCGGACAAGCTTCTATCGGATAAGCCTTGATTAAAGATTTACGTAATTTCTCAAAAACCCGTGCTCTTGGTACGCTTTAATTATCCGCTTAGGAAACAGAAAGGTCGCACAGATGCCATAACAGATCATTTTGCCATCATAAACAGATTATAATATTCTGCGTAATATTTTTGCAGGGTATAATAAATTCTGATAATGACGTGAGAAAACAGCGTATCTCTATCGGCGCGAGACTGCAGTTTTCTACGCGCTCAGGCAGCGGACAAATCGGACAAATTTATTTATTTTCTCGCGCAGTGTGCCGGATAACGGTCTCCTTGTGTTACCAGGAAACGCTCGCATCGTCATAATTGCGATAGCACTGCAAACATACTTTCTAACTGGATCCTGGGCTTGGTTATCTTGAGCCTTACGCTTGCGATCAATTATTTCTATAATAAAGGAGATTCTGCGTTGAATTGTACGGGCGCGTCTTTAATTACAGTAATGATTGCGATATTTCTCCGATTCGCGCGTTGATTCGCGTATCTGGAGCATAATTTATGTATGTGACGGATCAACGTCACCATTTAATTGCCCTTCTTTTCATTCCATTCCCGTGTACACTTCCGTCGGATGAATTTCGCAAAGAGGCTCGTTTCCCAGCGTGCTTTTTGTAGCTATCTAAAAGTGCGAGATTATAACGAATTTCTCAGGAAAACGAATGTTTTATAATTTCTCTATCGAAGTCTAATAACACGTTGCGGTATCATTGATACGTCAATTTATGCGAAATCACTGTTACTTATCATTATTAATAGTAAATTCTACGAAGCATACTTCTTTTTCATCCGTTGTATTTATTCTCACGCGTCTTTTCTCGGTATTGAATTAGAATTCTCATTTAAGACGTACAGAGTTCGAAGAAGATGTATGTTAACATAGAAATAACTTTCTAACACAGTTTACCATTTGTGAGAAAAATTAAAAAAATGGTGAGATAATATATGTGAAATTGTAAGGTAAGAAAGAGGCCAAAGGCTGGAAAATGGAGTATGAATATGTGTTCATTGTTCGCAATGGCCAATTCAATTTCAAAATAAATTTTTGCAAGAAAATGTACTTCCTGCTCTGTTTCCAACGGCCGCCTGCATTTTATGTGACTTCAATACAACTGAAATTTACAGATTTATTTTACGACGAACGAAGATCGTTTTCTTCGACTGAGTTCATCGACTCGAGAATGGGAAAGCAGAGAGGATAACTAGAAAGATTATTCAAATGCAGATATCACGAGTGAAGTACCGCTGCGCATTGTCCGTCGACCACTTCCGGCTTCCTCGATAAACTCCGGCAGTGACACTTCCGTTCGATGACAAAATTGGTAAACGATATATCACGATACCAAACTTGAATTCAACTCACGCTACTCACGATACTTGAGAGATCCTTCACGTAATCATTATCTCCGTAACATATTGTGCGTAATATGAAGAAGCGTGAACATGACGCACGAAACACATTGTTATCACTTCTTTCGCGACTCATGCAATTGCTTCTTTTTAACAATATAAATATTATGTGTATTTTTTTGACATGTTATTTAATATATTATATTTTTATATAATTCTTTGTAGAGTAAACGCGTAGTGCTTCAGATTGCTTCTCGCTCTAATGAAGTGAACTGCAATGTTCACGAATCGTTGGAATTTAATGATGTATCAAGACACGGAGATAACCCGCAAATCTTAATTTTTTTGGAGAGTAAACACGTGTCCTTATAAAAAGATTGAGAGCTACAGAGTTTAACGCAGTTTCGAAATCGATTGTTAGACAAAGTAAAGAAAGAATTGAATTAAAGAATTGCGGAAAGATATCTCTGTCCTTTTACCTAATAACGCGTAGCTCCGTGAGAATTTTACACGCCGTTGTGCTTCTTAGTGAATGGAACATGGCCTGATTACTTTGGTGTATTACCGTAATCGTCTACGTCTTGGATGAATTGGCAAGCGTAGATTCAGTCCTCGACGTAACAAGGCGTGATATAATTTCCGGTTGACATCGACAGTCTCGAAATAAATGTTTCTCTGTTTCTTCGGTTTCTTTTCTTTTTTACGTAACGGAATTCCTTATTCGACGACTCGTGAAACTCGAATGCGCCGTTATAATTTCTTTTATTCATGTTTATTGTAATTTATTGTAATTATTCAACAAGACTCACATTCTAATACTACGGAAAGTTGCTGGCATCTTTGAATTTATTGGAGAGGTAACAAAGGATTCGTGAGAGAAATGTATTTTTGAGCGTGGATGTATTTTTCATATAGGTTTTCAGGTTCCCTTGTGGGAATTGTGCTTGGAAGGTGAAAGAAGCTTCAACAGGCTCGCTTTTGTACGAAGGGTCGGGATACGAACCTCCTCTTCCTCCTCCTTCGTCTACCGCGATCGTTAGCATAGCGCTTTGTCTTACCAGAAGACAAGCAAGCGACCCTTAATTTCTTCTCTAGCACGTTCAATTTATTCTCTAAAAATTACGCTAGCATTCGTACGCGCTCGAGATTCCATTTACTAGAGATGATGATTACAAGCATTCTACAATAATGCACGTCGTAAACGATCGCGTTAAAACTGTTTTTGCAGCGATCTACTTGACCGTACAATAGTTGAAAGTGGTATCTAGCACCAGATCGTAAACTGCCTAGTCAGTCCGACGTTTCTTTCGTGCGGTTCGATTGGCAATTGTGTAAGCGCATTCCGTATCCTGCTCTCCTCCTTCGAGCCTTCTTTGCGGTTAGAAGTCTATCACCCAATGATGATGTAGCATGCGGCGTGCCTTCTATTGCAGTACCGCAGGAAATTCTCCGTGTAGCTTTTAAGTTTAACTATTAAATCAATGCTCAAATGTGAGTACGACTTATTTTGGACTTGCAAGATTTATAAAGAAGATTTATCTTGGACACGGATCGACGTAACAAGCGATATCCAACGAATTTTAACCCAATTTTGTTTAATTACTGTCTTACATATTCACGAACCATTCATCCAGCTTTTCGCTTCGTATACGAGGACCAATTAACGAGGGCTACCGTTAAGTTATTCAGATGTATTCTATTAGGCCGACGAGCTTGATGTAACGAGAAACTCAGCCGCAACTGTTAATAATCGATAAATACACGAAACAATGTAAAGAAATATCACTATTTAGGTCACGAAACATGTTATATCTGCCAATTAGCGTTATACTTGCTTTAATCTCTAAAAAATTTTATATTGATTTTAATTAATAGAAAGTTATTCTTTCTATTATATTATACATGTGTTAGAAAGTATACAACTTGGAAAATACAAATATGTATATATGTACTCTTTCCAAAGAATGAATATCATGTATAGCTTTATACGGTACTCCGTAAATTTGATTTCTCATGATGTTCCATTTTTTTCTTTCACGAAGGACATGAACGTCATTAAGCACCGACCATCATTGTCGTTTTCGTGAACGTGACTTTTGTCGTATCACCCTCATTTAGCTCGATTTTACCGTTTGTTTCCTGAATGCGGGATGTAGCGACCGATTGAAATTCAGGGTCGAGGTTTGTGACACGAAACCGTATTGCGATTTCTCGCGGAATGACCTAACGTTTGTGTTATCTCGCACGGTTCTCACGGTTCGCTGACCGATAAAGCCGCTCGCAGCCGACAAACGACAATGTCACGCGACGAGTGAATGTCGAGGAAGCATGACATTCGTTTTCAGATAAGAATTGACATCGTTTATTCACAGTTTAACTTCGTTGATTTCCTACGGCAATCAAAAGTGATGTATAAATTTATCTTTACAGTTTACCTTTTCATTTGCGAAGTGTAGTTCCCAGACAACACTATATCCAAAATCGGGACGTAATAATGTTTTTTAGACGTTATTTAGATATTTTTAGACGTCTTTTACATTATATCATAATATATCTTATGTTCCAATTTTTTACGTGTTATCTGAGCTTAAACAGCGTCCCAGACAACACGCGTATCTAAAAAACATGCTATAAATAATTTACATTTATAGATGATCGTACAGATGATTCTATATCTTAAAAGAGACATTTTTAAAACTTTATTAAAAGACATTCCAAAGATATCTTCTAGACTTTCTGGACATTTAAAAATTATCTTTTATAAGACATTTTTCGGAACTTGTACAGTTTTTTTTTACATTATCAATTGTAATAAAATCAATATCAATAAAATACATGACTATTTTGAATACATCATAATCTATAAAAATATTTATTGTCAGTCATTGCCAGTTAATCTGACACTCGGATATTTCACATATTATTCAGTGTTTCAACGACATAATTAAGACGAAGCTATTTGGAAACGTGTTAAAAAGAAGACAGAAGCTGGAGTTACCTGATAAGTCAATATATTAATCATTTAATATCTATTGAAACAGATCGTTATAAAAGTTATGTAAATATTGTATCATTGATATACCGATTTGTCAGACAATTTTAGCTTTTGCCTTGTATTTTTTCTTTTGTTAACACGTTTCTATATTATAAATATTTCGCTATTGATAGAAAAATGGTAAAAAAAATTAGCGTTTTTGAGATAATCAAAGAAAATTGATTATAAAGATTTTTAAGATCGATTTTCTTTCATTATTTTAAAAACGCTAATTCTTTTATTTGTCACTTTTCTATCCCTATACAGCATAGAAATGTTGTAATGTTGAATATTGAAGTGTAAATGTTCTTTCAACGTTGAATCTATATTAGTTTTTCTTACTGATTGTTAATGTTGCTACTTATTAATTGCAACGATAAAATACATTTTTTAAATAAAATTGATATTAAAGTCGTTTACCTTCGGCAGTATATGACACTGTCACCAGATGGACGTGACAATAAAGTAATGTTTTACGTAAGTAAAAAATCATACAAGATAAAAATAAAAGACGCAACATTATAAAATTTTCTAACCGTGTTCTAATAAAATTATTTCTTGAAGGCGATCTCAAGATGACAGTAAATGTATTTTAAGAGTAATTTCGTTTTGTGTATTAAATTTATTCAGAGATGTTTGGATATTTTTGAAAATTATATGACATTGAATAAATGTTCAATCAATGTTTCTAAATGTTAAATTGCGATATCTTGCAAACATCGTAATTCAACTGACATTAGATATTTCTGCAATGTCTTTTTAACATTGAATCTACATTTCGCAACGTTGATGCAATAGTCACAATATTGCAATTCTACGTTTCTGAGATATCGAACGTTTGTGTGCTGTATGAAACCAACGTAACGCTATGTCCAAAAATCGTCCAAAATAAGATGTCTTAAGAAAATATCCATAAGATGTCAAGTCTTTAAAATCTCGACGATCGGAATATAAGTCATCTTAAAGACGTTTTATAGATGCCTTTAAGACATTTCTCAAAAATGTCTTGAATATTTTAAAATATCTGTTAGACTTCAAAACTTCAAATCAAAGACTTCAAAACATCATTATGTTTTCTGGGGCACTAAATATTGTCTTTCTTTTGTTCAGGACAATTTAAATCAATCTTCAGTTTCAAAAATTTTGCGTTAATCGATCTTTTATCTGAAGCAAAATCTCTATCCAGCAAGATTCGAAAACATTTACCTATTAAATTTTTACCTAAAAAATTTGACAAAAGACGAATTACTTTGTAACATCGTTCAAAAGAAAATTTACACAAGCTATCGTAAGAGATGGAAACTTTTCGAATCCGATATTTTCCGCGCAATGACCGCGCGATTTCACATTTCTCATGGTTCGACCGATTGAAGCGCGACCGGCGCCGTGCTGTCGCGGTCGCGACCACGTGGAGTACGTTGCAACACGGCTGCCGCAAGTATCGCACGTGTGCGTTTCAACATGAAACATAGTTGCGTGCGTTTCATTCTATAACTAGCCGCAGCGATGAATATATGAAAACTCAGTTGCTGAGACGGTCGTGGATACCAAGGCGCGCTGCGTTGGTACGATGGTAGCATGCAGGGCGTGGCCGTGCAGTTGCACCGTGCTGCGGTTATGCCGCGCGGCAACCAACACAGTTGCATTACGAGTCGCGCGCGAAAAATGGTCCCGCAATTATGCCGGCGCGATCGCGCGATTATGGATTGTCGCCACGAGGAAGTCACAATTGCGAATTCCGCAACCGAACTCTGTAAAAATGGCGGGAAACATGCGATACGCGCTCATACGCGCTCGATAAATTCGGTACCGCGAAAGTAAGAGAATTTGACATTTTATGATATATACGATATATTCTTAACGCATTCAACAAAATTTTTTTAACAACTTTGGATTTGCGCGATATAGTGACAAAAATGATGACTCAACGATTGCAACAAACATGCTTCAATCGGCATGATTTCTTAGAACTTTTATTCGGTGATCGATGTCTGTTACGCGACTGGAATTTCTCACGACGATGATATGTTCTAGCCGTTGGCAACTAACGGTATTCCAACCAGGTAGCGTCATAGCTTTAACGAATTTGTCCTTAAGTTACGGAGCCGAGCGAAGCATAACGAGAACTTGAATATGACCATCATTTATACATATATTCAAAAATTAGATATTAATTATTAAAAATACAAATTTAAAAGCGTAAAAGAGTGCTGCCCGCCTAAATAAATGCTTCACAATTTTATAAAAAATCTTTAAGATCTGTCATGATATCTTCTACAGTGCAACATTAATTGATGTACTTTTTTAATTATTATTTTTAATAAAAAAGCGGATGTTTAATTTGCAATTGTGCACGAAATGAAATCAGCATAAAGTTCGACTCGTGTATGTCGAAATTTTAATTTGTAAATTTTAACTTGTGCGTATTTACATATGGAAAGAACGATTTTGCTGAAGTATTTAAAAATTTAGGCAGATACAGATCTGAAAGTAATTTTGAATCATAATGAATTATGTAGAAAACTCAAGCATGATGAGCAATGCTATAAAAAATTTTAATATCCTAGCAATCAGCTTCAGTTCAACGTAATTATTTTGATGATCCATCAAAATTACTTTCAGATCTGTATCTAGCAAAATTTTTAGATATTTCAGAGAAACTTTCTTTCCGTGTATGTTTAAAATAGTGTAAGGACTGAACGAGACACAGAATAATGAGCTTAATACGCAAAATATGGTCAGAATGAATCTGCTGCGCCATGTGCGTGCACTTATCTATCTACACATTAGCATTTACAAGTCATGTATCTGCCTATCTTTCTACCTACTTACTTAGCTACCTACCTATCTACCCACCTATTGATTTAGGAGCCCCAAGATTGGCCCATGTTTTCTCTGTCGTCGTAATGGCGGCGATATCGGTACCCGGATAGAAGAGTTAGACTATCGTAACATCACAAAATATTCTTTAATTTTTTGAAAATATACTTTTTGAAGGACTGTATACTGAACAAAATTGCTGAGGTATCTAGAAATTTAGTTACGTACAGATCTGAAGATAATTTTGTTTGGAAATAAAAATTATGTAGGACGTTCAAATTGATTGCTAGAATGTTGAAACTTTTTGCTGCTTTATCATCAACGTTTAAGCGTTTTACGTAATTTTTTTGATAGTCTAACAAAATTATTTTCAGATCTGTATTTAATTAAATTTTTAGATACTTCAACAAAACCGTTTCTTCCACGTAGTTGGTTTAGTCTTGATTCATATATTCTATTGGATAAAAAATTGATTAAAAAGTTGTTTTTGTAACTATTGCTTTATACGCTCCGCGTATACTCTGAAATAGATAACACTTTTAATATACAAAAATCGTCAAGCAATTGCAAGTCAGTGTTAATGGAAACTCAGTATTTATAATCTGATGAATGCATTAAGGATAACTTTACGATATTCTGTGAACCGCAAGTTAAATCCAACAGCAAGTCGCAATTTCGTAGCAGCAGAAATATCGATGACGCAAAGTATCATATAACTTTTCCCTGATGTTATACGCCTGCATTAAATTTGACAAACTGAATAATTATATTTGTGGTCAAATTCTCTCTCACGCACACATACACACACATATATTTATTCGGAGTTCAATGACTTGCGAAGAAATTGCGGGAAAGGGAGGGCAAAGGAATCCGGCGATCGCTTTTCTTGTCGGCACTCGTGGATGAAGTTTGCAATCGCGATACCACGGAATTATCGCATTGTGTCGAGCGAATGCGCATTCTTAAATTATTCGCCGCCGAGCAAATGCGCATTCTTAAATCATTCGCAGCTGAGCAAATGAGCATTTTTAAATAATTTGCCTGGCTTGTATACATAGCTCATAATTTTATTCGTCTCAATACCTTATTAGCATTTTGCGAAGGCAAAGCGAGGGGCGATGTAAAATTCAACGTGCAAGAAACTTTCTCTTCTCTATTTACATGCATTCTTATGATGCTTTACGACGCAAATTTGCGCTATTTGCAATTTCTATGCGCAGAAATACCAAACCGTACGAGTAGCGATCTATCGGTTAAGGAAAATCCGTGAATCGTGGCGCAAGAAGTGACTGACATCGACTAAAAGAGTATTCGAGAGTATTCGGAAAAAGAAAAAAGTTTCTAATATATCTCTGTAAAAAGTATATTTTGAAGTAATTTTTATATTACACTGCTATTACGTTGTGAATAATGCGAGCAGACACAAAATTTTAATCTCAAACTGTATAAAAAGCTGTATAAAAATATGCACGTATTTGAGATTATTAAAGTAGATGATGCTATAGAATTTAATGTTAATTTAATGTGAGAAATTAATTAATTATATGAATTGTGTAATAAATTACGTGTAATAAATTATGAAATAATTTTGTTCATTCTTTTCACACAAATAAATTTCTTAGAATGAAATTATTCTTTATGTAATTTCTTAAAGAAAGATTAGCATAGTTTTGTATTAATTTTTAATTTATATTTAAAAGTAGTACAAGATTGGCGAGAAATTAATTAGACAGAATTTATGTTACTGATGAAATAAAAAGAAATTATGTGTTTTTTTATCAGAATACAATGGCTAACAATTACCCTTGTTTCGACTAGTCATACGTTTTGATTTTTAGGGTGAGGTTCACTTAACGCTGCAAATACTTTGAAGCATTTGATTGATCAATCAGAATTTTACTAATTAATCGAAGAATGCAAAACACATTTGTAACATTAAGTGAATCGTAGTCTTAATTATATATTCATCGAGCTAAATAAATTTCACTTCGTGCTGTCAATTGCTTCTAATTGAATTCACCGACCGGTAACAATCTAATATTTCAAGATCGCAAACGTTTAATCACGCTCCGTAAATTTCAACATCTCCTGTGCAATTTTAAAAGATTTCCACATGTGTAGAAATCGCGTGCACTCGTCATGGATATACGCCATTTCGAATTTTACAGATTCAAATTTTTAGAAATGATTTTTCCTGCACTGAAATTTTAAATGAGATTTTTAGTGTTAAGAGTTAAAGGACGATTGAGAGTTAAAAAAGAATTTTAATACATTTGAGAAACTAAACTAAGAATGAGAAACGACGACCATCGTTTCAGAATTCAATTCTTTTTTTGTTCGAGAAACTATAAAAGACGATAGAACAGTCCGAGAAAATTTTGACCTGGTATCTATTAGCCCGAATTCTTTCATCAGTGCGAGTAGCCTTGCGGCGTCTGTTCGAAGAAACGTTGATGCAAAATTACGCTCCCACTCCGACCTTCGTCATGGGATACGTGACATTTTCCACTTACGTTGATTTTCCCTACGTTCTACGGTGAGATTCTAGTCCCAAGGTACATATACACCACTGAAAGTTCGTCCACGATCCGTTGAAGACAATTCACTTCACAGAACGGAATGGAACTGAACTGAACTCACGCGCGCGGACACAGGTTGCCGATAGCGATAGTGCGCTCACGAGGCCGGAAGACGACAAAGAGAGGAAGGAAGCGCGAGACGTCTGGTATCAAATGCGAATTCGCGGCGAAAAGAATGGCAAGGAAGAGAGAACGGAGTAAAAGATCTGGGAATTGTCCTCAGGGTCACGGAGCTCCTTCCCTCCGGCCCGCCGCTACGAGACTGAAGAACCGGACTCTCTCTCTCTCTATGCCCAGGTGAACGGCGCGCGTTACCTGAGAAAGAGTGCCTTCTTCTCTCGTCCGTGGAACATAGGAGAGAGAAAAGGAGGCAGCCGTGAACGTAGGCGCAGGAAAGGTGGAGGAGACACTCGAGAGCGAGTCGCGACGTCGGAGAAGGCCGAGCGGAGGCATCGCTCTTGTTTGTTACATGGCAGCATCGCGGGGGTAGTAGCTCTGTACGGTACATTTAAATACCTGTCACGTGGCGGCTGGATTGCTGCAAAATGACGTCAGGACGCGAGCGTGACTCGCGACGGAGAGGAGAAACGCGAATTCCCGTCACATTTCTCTCAGGAATCCGTCCAGGGCAACCGTAATGGCGGCCTCTGGCATGGAGGCCAAAAAAATCTTTTCGGAGCTTAAAAATCGTTCGAATTTTAATTATTTTACAATGATTTTTTTGACCTTCACATATTTCATAAAGAAAATAAAAACTATATTGTTTGAACTCCATTGTTATACTTGTTTTGCATTAAAATAAATAAAGGGAAGTAACAAATACAAGAAAATAAATTATGCTATTTGTATTAAATGTGACTTTTTTAAAAATTTAATAGATGTTTTGCTAACGAGTTAATTTGCTATAATATTGTCAAACACTTCTGCAGCGGTCGGAAATAGCATCCTACTTTGAAACCGGTTTGTACGAGTGCGTAGACGTTCATTGAAGGATAATATCTTATTCTAGTGGATGTTTTCTCCGTACCCCCTGATTCTAATCCTGTACTCGTAGGCAGAGAATTGAAGGAATAGCCTTTCTATTTGAGAAAACAGCCGTGAACGTAGCACGATGGCAGAATAGCCGGTAGGATCGCGGCGTGTCATGCCAGAGATTCGCATTATTACCGAGAGTAGGTATGCCTTCAGAATTGTCGCAACAGTCAAAGAAATATCGTGAAAGACAAATTTGATATTTTTTTATAACATGCAAATTGTTTGGTCGTAATTGCTCGGTCGCTAAAAATCTATTATTCTTTAAAAATTGTAAACTTTTTGTTATTTAACCAAAAACTTCTTTTTTTAAGCCATTAAATCTATAAAATACTATTAAATCTGAAAGAATTAATAATATTTATAACAATAATGAAAAATTTAACGAAGATTTATTTGAAAACTGCATCAAAGTAAATAGGTTTTTACAATTCTAAGAGAGACTCTTAGAAAGCTACCTTTGTCAACTTTTCTTTTTTTTTTAACTTAAAGTAGTTTCTTTCCAATTTACTGAAGTGATGACGATTGTAAAATATCCAAAGATAGTGTCAGGCGCGTTAATGGGTTAAGTAGGCGTGCGATGCACTGCGTTGCGGTACGTAGGTATTTCGTGAAAAGAGACATCGATGCTCGCGCAGGAAAGGTCATCGAGCCAGATCGGCCCGGAGTCACGCCACATGAGTACGACGACCGCGGATTTCTTTTTCTTGCGCACCTGAATGAAAGTTGTAATTGAGCGAGAAGCTGGACGTACGCTGATATATCACGTTCAACGTTCTGCGTTTACGCGCGTCGATAATTTGGAGAGATCTGCTCTTTAGAGCGGCGATTAGAAATCATTGAAAGATGCGACCCATAATCGGTATTCATAGTCCATTTCTTTACTTTACCGTCTTAAGTAATGTCTTGAGACGCGCGCGCGCTAATTTTTTTTTAAGACGCCGTCTTAAGCTCGTATCAAACTGAAGATTGAGATTAGACTGGAATTTAACCAATCAAAGCAAAATTCACTAAACTTGAGTTTGGTTTTCTTTCTTCTGATTGATTAAATTCCAGTCTAATCTCAATTTTAATCTCTAGTCTGATGCAAGCATTAAAGCGGTCTTGTGAATGGTTTATGATATCTCAAGATTAAAATGGTTTTAAATAACGGATTATGAATACCGGTCCGCATCGTTTATCCGTACCAAAAAAAAAAAAACTCAATGACGCTCAAAAAAAGCTCAATGACTCAACGGTGACATCGAAATAATTTACGTTCAACTTTGGCGCAAAGATGGGGTTTTATAAGAAGAATTGTTCGTACTTCATTCGTTTGTTTATTAGTAAATTTTAAACTGGAAAAGATATGTGTTTCTGGGAAAAAGTAAAATTCAAGTGTAGATATTTTCTTCTTTTATTCACGAAAAGAAAATTACACGATAATAAAAGTTAATGCAATGTCTATATTTTTTTCGAAGTATGATCGCTTAATTACCTTCGTCGAGGTTCAGGTGTCGCTTTTTTCTTCCACTCGTTCTAATTACTACGGATGTAACACTTTTTACCAAGCGTGACTGCCGGAGTTACGCAAGAGGAGCAAGCACATCGCCTATCAATACGATCCGTTGCTATTAGTTTTCAATTCTTAATTAATGTCCACCCTAACGCAAACGTGAAAAGCGCATTAAAGACGATTACAGCAACGATCGGACGAAAAGTCGGACGGACATTTTCGCGACAAAGAAAAAAGCATGTAAAGCGCACTCCGTTAACATTTTTTATCGGGTCTGCTGCACTTCGAGGCGTTCAACCCGGCAACTCGCAAGCGCACGCGAGCGAGTCTTTGCGCGCTGCGCGGCTGTTTATAAATAAAACGGAACCATCTTTAAGTTGCTTACCAAGCCAGAAAACGCAATCGAAGGGCGCTGGCATCAGTCTGCACAGGTTGATGCATTGATTCGTTCGAAGAATATGCTCGATCATTATTTGTTCGAACATTTTCGATTCTATGGATCTGTTTAGCTATTCTGTTGACTCGCAGATAGTATAGAAGATCTCTAATAAATTGCCAAGTCACTTAACGTATGTACATTACGGAACATGATAAATTTTTATACTGAAATCATTTGTACGATTATTATAATCTGTTTAAAAATTTCACTGCAAAATGATTTGATGTTGATTATGTTGTGAACACCGTGCAACGCTGAATTCGAGAAAATCATCATCGCGCAATTTCACTTTCGGTAAAAATAAATCTCGCGGAGTTGCACGGATGCGGATAATTCACAATACTGCGATCGAAATAGGAAGCGTCTTATACTAGTTGCGCTGTCTTTATAACTAATATAATTTTCTGCCGATTGCAATGTATATAATGCTTTGCAATGTGTGACAGGTATTTAAGGGCAGGTTCTCATAAAACTCGATCCGAAAATTCCATTTTTTTAAATTTCATTTTTTGATAGCCTATTATGTGTAGAATATATTCCCCAAACCGTTTGACTGAAATAAATTTTATAAAAAAGTTATGGCATAATAATTCGACCCAAATAGAATTCGACCGAAAATAGAGTTTGCGCGGTAGTGTGCATTTTACATTAATATTTTTTAAATGTGCTCCTATATGTACGTTTTATGGTAAGTATGGAACAGTATGAAGTCGAGGAAGGATTGATGTATGGCCCTGGAATTGCTGATTAGCCACAAGGTATATTTTTTTTTCCATTAACTCAAAAAATTAACCAAATCTTTAAATGCGTTTCCTGAAAAACGATGTTTTTAATATCTGTCTCCACGATAACTTAAAAACTACTCAATGGATCACTATTTTTTTATTTTTATTTTGAAGTTCATTTAATTTATTGGAGGATAAACCTAAATGCAGATAATATTTGCTGTTTTTTTTTAATAGCACTTTAAAAAGCGAAAGAAACGTGAAAAACCGGTATCGAAAAATTGCATGTCCGCCATTTTTTTAATTTTCGAYTTTTTATTGATATTGTTGGTACAACCTCCAACAAATATTATATATTTTATAAAAATTTTTGGTTTTTTGATTTCAGATAATTTCTACAAGTGCTACAGTGGAGACCGATAAGTAACCTTTTTTTAAAACGGTCACGTTACAACACGTATAAACAATTCCCATGACGTTATTATTCTTAAAAAAAAATTTTTTTTTTGTATTTTAAAACTCAATAAATAAGTGTCAAAAACCTTAAGTTGTTTATTTATTTCCTTCTATAAAAAAAAAATTCAAGACAATCACCTTATTTTTTGCTTGATGAGAACCTCCCCTTAATTGTAAGAGAGAGAAAGAGAGAAAGAGTAAAATTGAGCAAAATTTGTTATAAAATATGTTACAAAATAGTATGGTTTTTTGTAACCTATGCGGGGAATGAATAAAAAAAAAATATATATAATATATATTTTATATATCAAATACATAGTATATTTAATTTTTTGGCCGATATTCTTTGTCAAGATTGTTCTAATCCGCTTTCATCCGGTTATCAGCAATTTCTGATACGCGTTATCATTTAATTATACACTTTCCCGACTTTTTTTTATTTGAATGATACGCGCCGATTGCGGGAGCATAAGAAGAAATTAATTTCTCTCGCAAACGGGGCACCATTTAAATTATTAAAGTTCAGTGTCAATTCAATGTCGATGAGTAATAATTCCGATCATTCGTTTCGTAACGTTGCATCAGCGGAAGTTTACAACGCGATATGCATTTAAACCATGGGATGTATCATTAGGTATGAGGCATTAGCCGTATCGCTATACCAAGCGAAGTACTGTCAAGCACTCATGACAAGACGTTGACCCGGGCAAAGAACCGTTCAATTACATTCGACTATATAGGTAAAATTTATTTTACAACCAATGTTTCCGGAAGATCACAATTCTCTTTAGAACAGCAAAGAATACGAAACCCTGAATGGTATAAAATATGATACATCAGAACGCGTGTCTTAATCCGCTTTGAATCTGAAATTTAACAATCTTTTAACTCGATACAAAGTAGACGTCATTGATTCAATCAGACTTCTTATTAACTCAGCTCAAATTGCAAGTTAGTCGAAAGTTAATGTAATTCCAAAGATGATCTTAATGTCGACAGTTATAGGCAAAGTTAAATCAAACCAAAGATGCTTAGTTTCCTAGACAGATCATAATTGAGCTGAGTTCATCTGCTGCCAAATTGATTATTTATTGATTAATAAATTAGAATCGAGTAACCAGTCCTCGCCTAGACAGTCCTCGGACGATGCAGAATGATTAGGAAGTTTGGGCAGGGCGTCGACCCTGGCACGAGAAACCGTTCGACGTGTGTCCAGGCTGACGCTCAGGTGTAGTGGTGTTAACGCTCGTATCGCTTCTTCGGCCGTGTACGAGCGGGCTTCTCTCCGGGGCTCGCCTCGCCTCGCTTCGCCTCGCGCGTCGTGTCCTACAAAACTCGTGTCGAATTAACATCGAAGCATTTACGACGACCTCTTTATCCGCTAGTACACGTACTCGCGCGTATGCCGCGTGCGCGTATGCCGGTTTCACCGAGGGACGTCGAACGGCGAATGAGATGCATAGCTGCATTCCACGCGCGGTTGCGGTCGATCCGATCGCCGGTCGACTGTCACGGATATCATAGGCAAGAAGTATATCACTCTCTTTCTTCGAGCGTTCGGTTACGTAAAGAAGTTCGGAATGATATTTCTGAAACCGCGAGTGGCTAGTCAGAAGGGATATTAAAATTTTCTATATCTATCACGCAAGAAATTCAATTTTACCTGTTTCTGAGAATCGAATGTGAAATTTTCTTTTTACAGAAGAAATATATTTATCGTAGAAAATAAAAAGAGTCTTTTGAAGGTAATTATCGTTTTATGTAAAATTGTTCGCGATTCAAAGAAGAAATTTAACGAAGGAAGGAACGAAAAATTCTGCGAAACGCAGGAAAATGGAAGTGCGCTAAATCGATGGTTACAGTAAACAGGCGTGCTCGCATGTATTATATGCATTCCCTCCGCCTTGAACTTGAACGTTATTCGAGCGATCAAAGAATAGCAATCGTATTCGTGCGCTTCCTCGTTCGATTCGAGCATTCTTACGAAACTGCGTTTCACGTTCATCTGGGATCGCTGACACGATTTTATGATCGCGACTACACACTGTATCACATCATCCGGAACATAGAACAATTTAAAACCGTGCCGCCGATAATAGCTGTTTTATTACCCTGCGATTATTTTTATCGCATAGAACAGTTTTGCAGCTGTCGAGAAAATCGTCGGTATCCTGGCTCGCTTGCGCCCGAGTTAATTAGCGCTTTAATATCGCTCTTAATGAATATTCATTCGACAGATGCAATTTGCGAGTTCGCGCTGTCAATCGCGTGACTTTACTTCTCTCTCTCTCTGTCTTTTTCTCTCTCTGCCTCTCTCTCTCTCTCTCTCTCTCTCTCTGTCTTTTTCTCTTTCTGTCTCTCTCTCTTTTTCTTTTCTTATTGTTTCTTTATACTTATTTGCAGGATTGGGTAGTGTCTAATTAAAAAGATAAAAGTTAAGTTAAAAAGTTAAAAAGTTACTCTCTAAATAGGAATCAGTATTATTCACTGATTTGAAGTGCTATATTTATAACTGTGATTATTAGTGAGTATTCATTGTTTCTCAGTGATTTTGATTAAGAGAAGAGTACTTTCACTAATCAGAATCAGTGTATTATCATCGAAAGACAGTGCATATTTCACTGATTGATATAGTTATAAGTATAGCACTGAAATCAGTGAAATTTCACTGATTTCGATTTAGAGAGTAAATAATTTTAACTTAACTTAGTTATATTTTAGACTCTTAACTTTTAACTTAATTTAGTTACATTTTATTGGTAATTATTAACTTTTGATTTTACTTTCTTGAAGTTAACCACACCATAAATAAAAGGCGTTGTGAGACGCCGCGCGCCTGCTTGCAAGTAACCAGTGATGATTTTCGAGCTCGGGTACCACAGCGATTTTCTTCCATCACTCACACAGAGTGCGTCTATTCGTGTGATAACATGTGACAACGGTCGGATAGATCGAACGTCTCTGTGGGACGTGAGTGATGGGGGAAAATCGCTGTGATGTCCGGAATCAAAAATGCTTCACTACAATAGTCGATCTGGCTGCATTTCGATATTCATTGCTGAAATACTGAAAATCTATAGTATACATTATGTGCACTATAGATTTTTGGTACAGTGAGTGTCGGAACCAGTGCTGCATTTTCCTGCCCGCGCCTGATCGGGATTTTCCTCCTCCTTCCTCTTACGCACCGATAAAAATTCGAAATGGCTCTTACTTAAATTTAATAAGTATATATAAATAAAATATGTATATATAGAGTATGCTTCTAAATAAAATATATTTATTTCTGTTATTTGTAAGCCTGAAGCCCTGAAATAAAACAAATTTAACTTTTAACTTTTCAATTACTTTTTTTTATTAACTTAACTTTTAATTTAATTAATTACATTATGGGTTAATTACATTATGGCTTGTATTTTAATGAAGTTAAATTTTTGAGGCTGTTAACTTTAACTTAACTTAGTTAAAAAAACAGTTAACTTATCCAGCTTATTTGTTCTCTTTGTGTATGTATGTTGTGTAACTATATTATACTGTGTAACTATATTACTGTGTAACTATGTTATACTTGTGTAACTATATTATATTGTTGTGCACTTTAGGAGACATCGTCTCAGAGCGATTATCATAATAAATATCAATTAATCAATTAATTTATCTTTTCTCTAAGTTAAATTATTATTTACAAAACGACATTAACCATTGAGTTTATTGAGAAGTTTAAAAACTAAAAGTAACATTATTTGTATTATTACAAGGAATTTGACACTTTAAGAGATTTCTTTCTTTCTTCTTCATTTTTCTCTTTTTTTTCACAGAGATTATGCAAGAAATAACTTAATCTGTTCATATTTTTAGTTTAAAAAATATCGAGTCGATCAATCAATCTCTCTATAAAATAAATTATTATTATCCTACAAAATTAAAATTGTATAAATCATGTTTATTAAGAAATCTAAAAACTAAAAATAACATTGTTTGTAATAATTACAAGGATACTTAATTTAAGAGATTTTCTCTTTCTTCGTATGGAGACTATATAAAGAATAACTTTATATAGTCATATTTTAGTTTTGTTTGTAGTATGAACTATTGTATATAATTATACATAAAATAATGTAAATATAATTATACATAAAAGGTAGCTGTGAACAATTAAGTTATTATATATGACATATTGGTGTTACATCAATAATGTTTATATAATTCTTAAAAAAATAAATAAATAAAATGAAAAAATTAATTTGAAAAAATTAGAATCCAATTTTTTACGTAATGACAAATAAAATAAAATCATTTCATCAGAAATTTTCAATGACGTAGCTGATTGGAGACCCGACAAAATCGATATTTCGAAGTGAATTTTCATGTTTACTGTAACTATAGCTCGAAGGCGCACTGCGAATTCCTCCCCTGTCGCTCGCAGCGAACGCATTCTGAATTTTCGATTGGCGGAGTTTACGGTACAGTAGCGCGCACGCACGTCTATGGGAGTAGGTGACAATGACGATGTCGAAAAGACGATGCCATAAGTATGCGAAGGAGAGCCGATGAGGAGGGCCGATGGAGGCCGTAGTCCGTGACCGACAGGAAGCTGCCTGGTGTAACGGTACCAGAGCGTGGCTACTCTCGGACGCTTCGCGCTGCCGATATCGTCATTGTCGTCGTCGTCGTCGTCGTTATCGTCGTCGTCGTCGTCGTCGTCATCGTCGTCGTCGTCGTCGTCGTCATCGTCGTCGTCGTCGTCATCGTCGTCGTCGTTGTCATCGTCATCGTCGTCGTCGTCACGTCATCACATCGTCGATAAATATAGAGAGTCCAGACTTTATCGTGATATTCTCTGAGTGGCGTGTCAACCATGGCGAACATGGCGACAGAACGAGAGCAGGATAAACCGCGTTCTTTCGATTTACGGTAAACTGAACCGAAATCGAACTCCATAGCCACAGAGAATCTTCCAAAACGAAAATGTGAGACTTAATAATTTAAGGATGTGTTAAGTATCACGGAATTGAATTTACGATGACCTCGTTACGTTCGCACTTTTGGGTCTGTACGCTCGGCTAATTATCGCCAAGGTTTCTCCAAGGTCAATATTAACTCACCGCCAAATATTCGTGTATGCGGAGATATGCGCTGCACAATTGGCGGAAGAAACAAGGTTGTACACTTGAATCATGTAGGACGAAAGTCTTGAATTATCTAGTTTGGTCAAGAAATTTATTAATTGTGCGATTAAAAATCAGAATTATTTCTTTGATATCTTCAACATCTTGATTTAGTTAATTACTTATTATTTACTGGCCCTCAATTCACAACTGAATTGTTTGGTCATACATTGGTGTCCATCAAAGAGTCGTGATTTAGAAAAGGATCGAAAATTTTGTAGCTTATCTTATCGAAATAAATCTACAAAGCGAGTCTGATGTTCCGTTAACCATTGTTGACACTAACAATCGCACGATTAGTAATCCAGCGATAAGACTTGTATGGCAGATTACTATTCCCCGGTATCTCACCATTAACAACTACTCTTTATTCGACTTCTACGGAAATTACAGTTATAGCGTTTAAGATGATAACGCGGTTGAAGGTTTTTATTTCACACGCATAGATTTGCATGTTTCAATCGTTTGCTAATGCTTAAACCTCATTAATGACGTCGAAGTGGCAATTGACAGAAAAGAATAGTAATTGGTAACTGTATAATCACTTTTTATCTGAGATATCCTATATAATTGCTTAATATAGCTCTGTGAGCATAGTTTATTTTTAACTTTTGTCACATGATGCTCCCTGCGATGAATCGACACTGAAGATGGTGTTTTAATAACTTATAATTATACAAGAAATATTCTTTGTCTTGCATCACGCGTAAGATTGTCATTGCTTTATAAATTTCTCGAGGATCAATGCTTCAGAACAGGAACTTCCTCCTGGAATGATTCATATCGCATGTAATACAATGGCTCGAAATTCAAGCGGGATAGAGTGGACTCATCAAGGATACGAGCGAGCCACACCGCGCGACGTAATGTGAGTAATAACGTAATAAGGACTTTACACATTCTTGAACATTGACCGCTTTCTCTGCTCGTCTCTCTCGCGCTCATTCGGGGAAAGATTTCTCTATGCTCATGTCTCGCTTCGATCCTTTCTCCACCGCCTCGTCCTGCCTGCGTTGACTCTAGTTCAATGCGCGAGACGGACCATCGTAATTCACACTGAAATCATTAGTTCAGGCATTCACAACCTGGCGCATCGCGCCACTTTGCCCGTGCCCTCGTTACGGAATAAATGCGTTAAGAATTGCATAAAAGTTATACCAACTAAACATAATACGGCTTTAATTATGTGTGCTTCGCTGTTAAAGCGAAATTATGCAAAATGTTGAATAAATCATCATGTACATCATTAACATCATGACTAAAATATTTTTATGAGGCGTGTTTCTTGGATACTTTCCTTCTTGAATTCCTTCGATATTTTGTAGTCGCGAAAAGAAAACGGTTCTGACACATGGAGAACTCCGTGGAGAATTCGCCATTCGGTTTTAAAGATTGGCCGCAATCTAGCCTGAATCCGGCTTTGCCTTTTACGTTGCATTATAACGTTCATACACTCGCACACCGTGTGTTCGCGTGAACGTGCAAAGACGCACACAGTAGCGCGGAGAATGAAGAACCTTAGGCGGTGGAAGCAGCCAACGGTACTCAGTGGAATGAAATTATACGTAGTGTAACCCGTGTTGATTACATAATCAATGTCTCGTCGGCAACGGATTGCAGAGGAAAAAACTCTAATCGCTCATTGTAAGTCATGCTTGTAGCCGCTTATTAAAAAAGAACAAAAAAAGTCATATATTCAGGTCAGTACGTGGAAGAAGGACAATCAAACTGGATAAAAATCACGAAAGAAAATGTACGAGAGAGAGAGAGAGAGAGAGAGAGAGAGAGAGAGAGAGAGAGAGAGATAACTGAAAACGTAAACGCTTTAAATCATCCCTCTCTAAATCAATTTACAGAGGGATAATTTAAAAAAAGAGATCTAATCTCGTTTCGCCTTCTCACGTGTCTACATCATAAATACAGTAAATTTATCGTGATCACTGAGCGGTTATACATATATTCATGATCGCACCGACATTCCGCCGCGAGCTCCCGGTTAGTATGGAGCAATCGATAAGGCACAGCATCCGGCGTGTAAAAAGTACGTGCCTCGCGTGCTCGGTTGCGTGAGTTAATAAGCGATGTGAATGACTTAAAGGTATTTAACCGCGTTAAATAATGTTTGCGAGTGCGCTAGAAACTCAATTTACTTGTTGGTTACAACGAAATATATAATTTTCCTAACATTCTCTGAGATAGTAAATCTTAGATTATCTGGAAATACGGTAATACGGGTTCTAAAAAATAAATTTATTTTCAATTCGAAATAAGTAACGCAAATAAAAATATCTGCAAAAAACATGCAATCATGATTAGTTCTGGTTAATTGGATTAGACATTATATATATTAATTAGAGCGTGAATCTGCACATATCGGAAAGTACATGGAAAGTGCATCGAAAGTACGCCTATCGATACGATCGAATCGTCTGTCATGCGTACTTTCTACAATGATATCGAAAATATATTAATTTATAATTAATATTTTAATTTTGAATTTGACAGAGAGAACATAAAGCAACATAAATTAGCAATTTGTGACATGTTTATAAAATAAAATATATTTGTTTTAGTAGATTATAAGTGGCACATACGAAAGAAAAACGTGCAGATTAATACAACACTGGCCGCGGCAGGATATAGTAGATAGACGCATGTGGAGAAAAAATAGCCATTATTTTCATATCTCCCTCGTTTTCGCTCGAAAGAACCAGGAAAGGAGTTTCCGCGTGGCTGGAGCCTTCCTAAGGACGCAGTTTGAAATCTTATGCCTCCCAAGTGTATAGAATTGAATTTTTATTTCTTTTTCTTGTTTGCGACAATATTTCTCTTAAGATCATATATTTATTCTCCTATGTTACTATAATTATATTTATGTAATGCTTATAAATATTATTATAATAAGATTATTACTTAAGAAAAAAAAATAGAAATTCATTCTACATTTTTATTAGGTTCTTTTTGAACTATATTTTGAATGTAATTGATATCTTTAGATGATAAATTCATAGGCTGTTAAGGAATCCACCGATGCTGAGCAACGTAGCAATCGGAGCTTCTAAGATAAAAAACGGCAAAGCAAATATAATAATAAATCGAGAAAAATGTTATGGAAATGCAAACAGCAAAAAATACAAATAATTAGTTTATATTAACAATCAAAAAATCATATTTTATATTTTATAATCTCACTATATAGAATTTGCTGGAGAATTCGTGCATGAATTGTCTAAACAAAATCTTATATTTTCTTTCTTTCTTTTTATAATATATTTTTTATTTACTCAAGTAAAATATATTATTTTTTCTTTTGCAGGTAAAAATATTTTTTTACATATTATAATTAATATAAATGCTAAAGTCATTTATCGAATTGATATTAATTTAAGGAAGTTAAACGATAACTTTATTAATTAGGTTTTAGTTTGCTCCAAGTGGACTTTATCGAACGAAGCCAGCATGCAAAATAGCCGGAACGATGGAAGACGAACGGATCAACTTGAGCGAGGGACGAAGAAGCAGAAGGGGCAGATGGAATGTAGCGAATGGGGTCGCTGCCGTTGAAGGCAAACGACTGCGCCCCTGGCTTCTCTTGGCAAGTTGCCTTTGAATGCCACGGAACGGCGGAAAACGGTATCCATTCACATTCCCGAAGTGACTAATTTGCGCTGTCTCTTACGTGACGCACGTGTACGTGTTTGAAGTGATCACGTATCGCGGTATTAGGAAACATGATCAATGCTATCATATTTCTGGAACGTGGAAATTGCATTAGAGATAATTTCTGTCAGATAGCAAATTCTAAGGATGTACATTTCATTTAACATACTTTAGTCATTAACACATTAATATAAAATATTTTTGCAAAGAGGTAATTAGATTTTGCAAATAATGATTTTATGTCATATTAGTAGACAACAATTAAAATGAAACAAATCAGAAAATATTTTTCTTTTTATATAAATTTATTTAATAGTTTTATCAAAAAATACAAAGAGTATATAATAAACTTATTTATTTAATTAAAAAATAATTATTTCTAACATAATTCGCTTTGCTCATAATTCTTGTACTATCTGAATAAATTAATCTTTATATATATTATAAAACTTAATGATATTTTGTGTCTCTTATATTAACTTTCAAAAAGATCTTTTATATTCGATTGCCATATCATGAACAAGATGTAAAGATGAAATTATTTTAACGTAATTGAATTTGTAATTTTAACGCTTTGATTTGTAAACATATATTTTACTTGCACTTGACAAAGAGACGATAGCAAGGTTTTTTTGGTCGGACTAAAGTTACGAGCGGTTTATCGTCGCGCATAGTTATCCACGTGCCTGAATTTAATCGTATCATGTAGAAATCATCGCGAGATGGAACAACAGGTTGATTAAATATTTGATATTCGTGATCTATAATTCCGTCCGTGTAACTGCTGTTTCGGCACACATTTATTGCTTCCTCCTGTGACGTTACTACTGACGGATAACACAGAGTGTGCCACACGCCGTAGGATCGTTGCACCACTTCGCCTGTCTGCATGTCAGCATGTCTGTAATTTAACAAATTTATTGTTACGTAAATATGTGTTTATTGCATCACTTCGTCAACATAATAACATTGTGTATCATCCGTACAAATGGTGCAGCTCATTCCAATTAAGTCTCACCTGTTATCTGCGAATTGTTGCACCTTTTTGCATTCCGTCTCGTCTTCACCATTTGGACAATCATTGTCGCCATCGCATACGAAATCTTGCGAGATGCAGGTCCGATTTTTGCTTTCTCTGCATATAATGTTTGTTTATAAGTAACAATTGTAACACATAATTTTTATTGTTATATATAATTGTAATAACATTTTTACAACAATACTTTTTAAAGTTTCAGAGTTTCTGAGGTACAAGAGACATTTTATGATATATTAGGATCAATCTTACGTATTGCATTTGAAACTGGCTTCGGTACATTGACACGCTTCTGGCGATTCGTCGGTTTTATCAAAACAATGTCGCACCCCGTCGCATAATCGTTCTGGCGCAGTCAGTTTTAAATATTCTGCGCAGCTGCATATTACAGGTTCATCCGTTCCATCCGAGCAATCCACTTTACCGTCACAAAATGCGCTCTTCGAAATACACCTGCCGTTCCTGCATCGTAACTCCGACTTTGCGCATTCTATATAAAAAATGCATCTTGAGAACATGAGCTTATGTACATTGAAGAATTAATTTATAATTAATTAAAAATTAATCTAAATAAATCTAAATAAATCTGATAATTAATAATTCTATTGAATTTTAAATCCAGGTTTTAAGTTAATTCTCTCTCTCTCTTTCTCTCTCTCTCTCTCTCTCTCTCTCTCAACATAAAATGTTAAATTAGAATTTTATAAGTTAATCATTCATTTAATCATTTATTTTGTTAATTAATTTTATAAATTAAGGATTATTAAATTATTCAATAAATTCAATTACTTACTGCGGTCGGCCTCGTGTTTTCTGGTCTGTTGCACTTGTAGACACATTTTATTCTCCTCGTCCGCGCCGTCTCTGCAATCTGTTACACCATTGCATACTTGATTCCAAGGGATGCATTGTCCAAGGTTGCATCGAACACCGTCACATGTGACTTCAGACGTTGGTTGCGGCATTTTCTCTGCAATATTATGATGAAAAAGAATTAAATTGCATTAGATTATTTCAATTATTTTGTTCAGCAAAAAAATAGTTTTGTAACTGTTGTAAGGTTCTTTAATATAAATATCCTTAGTTTTTCATTAGATCTGTAAGAGAAATGTACAAATCAATCATATTAAAGAATCTTATAACAGATGCAAAGCTGCTTTTTCTGCCGAACGCAATGCTTCGCATAAAAATACAACAATCAGTGTAAAATCTATCAGATCCAGATAATCAAGCGTGTATAAGCAAAATCGCGCAAATTTGTGATTGCTTATGATGTTGGCAACTTGCCATATATTTGTCTTTAATTTCGAGTATATTGACATCATAGCAACACGCAAGCAACGATGTATATATGTATTGCAGTAACGGCAAGATAGCAGTATCAAAGTTACCTCACATTGTCGGTAATATGATAACGTCGTGTGATCTTAAATTATTAACGACAATGCATGAAGTTTGAATTACTTGTTGTGTGTTCTTGCCGGCAAGATATGTAGCAACAACACAGACACGTTGTTATCTGGGGACGATTAAAAATTGATGGTAAATATGTTTTTACATCTATACGTTACAGCTTACCCAAAGCTTGCGTAAGATAGGCATGGATGTAATCAATGCTCATCAAGTTCCGCGTGCTTCGGAAGCTGCACGGACCATCGTTCTCCTGAAATACAGCCGTGGGATACCATCCTTTTTCGTTGCGACAAAACACCGTTCCGCTCCAATCTGAAGAGGTTCCATTGGCCTAAATGTGTGCAAAAGATAAAATCAAAATTCGATTACGATGTATATTTCGCAATTAACAGACAAAAATAATCATAGTTTTGAGAGAAATAAGCTACTCACTGGGCACTTGTTGCTTAAAGTCTCGACGAAACAACGATAGCATTTGTCGCAATTTTGGAGGATCGGTTGAAGAAAGATCGATTGTGTCACGTGTTCGTTGTCCGTACCGATTGCTACGCATAAATCATCTGTCGCCGATGGATATATTCTGTGAAAATTCGATAAAATCATGTAAAAAGAAGATAATATCTATGTGATAATTGATAAATCAATGCACACACTTTTTCTCTAAGAACAGCGGTTGTACGTAACGGGTAAAATTCACCGCATTTTTTAAGTGAAGCAACGAGACATTTGTTGTTTTTACGTCTCTGATCTCGTCAATGACTGATATCTGTTGATGGGGTCCGTCCACGTAGAGAAACGAGCGACTTTGACCGAGTAGAGCTGTCGTATAATTCACTGATAATCTGTAATTTATTTTTTGTTAATGCATCTCTTCACCGATATTTATCATAAGAGTCTGATGAAAGACACTCGTGAGAACCCAACGGTTTATTAAATTTTATACAATTTGCATTCGATAGATGTATTAAATAGGCAATTATGAGCAAGGAATAATCTTGAAGAAAACAGAATTTGCTCACTTGATAGCTTCCGTGCAACTCGAACTGGACAGGAGCCAGTCTGATTCCAGGAGTAAGGCCGAGCAGTGATAACGGCCGTCGACGAAAATGGCCGCCAACCATGGCCACAAATAGGTATGGTTTCCGGTTCTCGGATCGACGACCAGATGAGAGTCAGCGCTGCTGCTCAAAACCGGTCTGCAGCGAAATCGTAGTGTCGTGCACGTCTCGCCTCCCTCACTCGCCGCGACGTGCTCCGGCGAAGGTTCGTAACCCGTCGTGTTATCCCATCCTCGCGAGAACCTTGTTTCTAGCACTGTTTTGTTCACAACGATCCTATCTAACGACTGCAAACTCCTGCACACAATTAATATTTTTTTATCAAAATACTATCGAATAGCACTAATTAATGTATTTGGAAAATTGTACGTGAATATCAAACTTTTACTGAATCATTAAACAAAAGTAACGCACGTAAATCCGAGATATTTGCACAAGTTTCCTCCAATTGTCGACATTACTGGATTATTCTCTGATACATTTGGCTGAAGACATTGTACATGCCATGTTTCTTTGTAGTATCTACTAAGCAAACCTTCTGTGTTCAAAACAGGTCGATTATTGCTATCCATATTTATATATTCTCCGTTAGTCAGTGCAACTAAAAATAGATCATGATGATCACTTAACATTCTTTAGGCAAACGTCATGCGAAACTTGAACTTACGGCAATCAACCTCGTCTTCTCTTAGAGAGCAATCAAAATTTCCGTCACATTTCTTTGTCATTGGGATGCAACTTCCGCTCCTGCTGCAATGGAACTCGTGATTCTTGCATATACCTGAAATAATCGTTTCGTTAGATAAGCGAAATCAACGTAATTACGTATGACCAAATACCGCAATCTTTCTCGTCCGTTTCATCGTCGCAATCCAGATGTCCGTCGCAAATCGCCGTGGGTTGGAGATTTAACAGATAATCTCTGCACGTGCAGTCCTCTTCATCGGTGCCGTCTTCGCAATCCAAATGTTTATCACACTTTTTGTTGATTGTTATGGTTTGAAGCAGACTGTAAATGAGAAGTTTCAATTGATTCGAAAGTCTAAATATGTTATTAAATATCTCTGACATTTAATACAGCAAGTAATATTTCGTAACTCACCTTCTGCAGGTAAACGTTAATCTAACGTTTGGTATCGTTACTTCAGGCGTTGTTGCATAGATATCCACGGTATTTAAATTTTTGTTATTATAAGTTTGCGTTTCTGTCCGATAGAAGAAATAGGAAGAAGTAGAAATAGGAATTTCTTCAGTGCTCATTTCTGTAACATAAAAGTCCATTAGATTCCGTTCTGTAACATATAAAATTCATCTCCAATTATTTTGTTCGAGGCTCGACAATCGTGAAAGAGCATGATTTACTATTTTTTTCTGTGGTATCACTGGATACTTCGTCTGTTTGCGATTCTACAGATGTATTGTTGAAATCGTTGTATCTCGCATTCATTTTCAAAACGTTGCATCCGATTTCATCTTCTGCATCTAAACAATTTACAATCCCGTCGCAACGATTCTCTATCGATAAGCACCTTCTCGTGGCGCAGCTAAATCCTGGACACGAATGCAAGGGTTTATTTCTACTAAAAAATTCTTCCTTGTCATTACCTGCAAAATAACATATTGTAAATAATAAAAACAAGCCTAAATGAAAATGGAAATAACGTTTTTAAATTTTCCAAAAGACTTACCATAGGTCATCAACGTTTGCCCAATCCAACCCACGTAGGCACTCACTTTCATGTAAACACCGGGTTCGTTCGGACGTCCACATCCGTCACCATGACTGATTAAGCCCGCTGCGTACCATTGTGATTCTAAATTTGGATTTCTGCAAGGAAGATCTTTGTAACTGCAGAAGTTAGGTTTTCCAGGTTTTGTTTGTTAATTTATTTATCTTGTTTGTTACCTGCACATTAAAGGACCACCACTGTCACCCTGACAAGCATCGTAGCCACCCTCAGGATATCCTGCGCAAATCGTGGCGTCGTTCTGATCGGGCAAATATTTGCACGATGGTAAAATTGGCACTTCCACTTCTCGCAAATAATCTGCTAAAATTTTATTTTTTAATATAGAAGCAAATCGTATCTTGTTTTCGAAATATTTATATATTTATTAAAGAATGTTTTTGTTTTATATGCGTAAAGTTATTGCTGCGTGTAAATTGTTCTTATTCCTAGGCTAGCACGTAGAAAACGCAAGCGCAGTAAGACGTAAGTAATCAACATTTTGCTGCTTATGTTATTGTCTTACATTCTATACCGTGATTAATCGATTTGCTACTAGCTTAAAAAAAATTTGTCGTAATTTATCATACCAAACTTACGATCTGGTCCAGATTCTTTCATGGCTCCCCATCCAATAGCAACGCACATGGATTGCGGAGGCGGACCTCTTCTCCATTCAGGACCCACGATTTTTGAAAATGGTAAGCAGACCTGGCGGACCCATCGATTGAAAATAAAAGGTCTGTCCAATATGATCGCTGCAATGTCATTCTGCATTACTTGTTTTACGTAACCGGGATGAATAATCACGTATTTCGCCTTTCTTGTCTGTACCATCGGTGAAAATGATGACCGCTTGAGTAAACCGGCACGTATTTCGTAATAATGCTCCTTATATCTGAAAATTATTAGTGGACACATCTTAAAGCGATAGGAAGAATATCTGCATTTAAGAAATACGATCATTCATCGTCGCTTGCACTATATTCATCGTACAACTGAGTCGTCTTCAAAAACGGTCTCTTACCCATACATGCAATGACCTGCCGTGAGTATATGACTTTCACTGACGATGACACCTCCGCAATAGAAATTACCGTCCCTGTAAATGGCGACCAGGAAGGGCCAAGCTTTAGGCTGACTCATTCGACCGCCGACTACTCGTGATTGCGATCCAACGAAGGTATCATTTTGCTCTTGCGCCTTCTCTTTGGACACGGATTGACTCGCGTTCAATAGTCCCAGCGTTTCCTGGTAGAGTTTATTGAATTCCGCGTTGAGGATCTCCAAGGTGGATTGTTTCACCGCATGTCTCTTAGACGTGTAATTATTCTTTGTCGTGTTGAAGGCGGGGAAGTTCTGACGTGGGAGAGCTCTAGTGCCGCAAGGTAACGGCGGACATGTGACATATATCGCTATACCCGGACATGGCATTATCTGTATACCATTATTGTCGGATTCTAACACGTGAAGAAAAGACTCGCCAAACGACGTATAATGAATGGTTTTTATTTCCGGTATCCTTCTGCAAAAGACGCATCAATTTAATAATAATTTGCGAATACACTTCCCTACTCAGAGATTTATTTAATTTTATTATAAGCAACCCTAGTAGCACAATTTATTGGTGCAATATTGGCCCAATATATTCCCAATGTTTAGCCAATGAAAATATATTAGAAATATATTGGACATTGCGCCAATGAATTGTGTTACTAGGACAAGTATTTCGTATTTTTAAGTGTATGATTATATACGTATGTTATAAATGCGTGTGATTAAAAATTAAAATAAATTAAATATTGATATAATGTGTGTCGATGACATACGTTTGCAGTGGTTGACCAAGTTCCGATTCGCAAGCTTCCGTTGCCCAAGAAAGTGACCTCGAGCAAACGGGATACCATTGTCCTCGTATGTTCCTATGCAGATACCCTTGAGTATAACCAATTGTAAAGCTCTATAATCAATATACATCAATTAGATAAATTGCAAAATCTGTATTATAAACCTTACAAATTCAATAATTAATAAATGTAATAAATATCTCGTTCATACATCAATTGAATTTATATACTCCATAAGTATATTGCAGTTAAGCTCGTCCTTTCCATTAGGACATTGTTTCGTCCCGTCGCAACGTTGCGAAATTGATACGCACTTATCGTCGCCACAACTGAAAGAGTCTATTGGACAGCCTAGAAATTGAACATTCAAATTTAAAAGCGTATATTTTAAATCTTTTTTTATGTTACGTAAGATTGCATCTCTTTTTTTAAAGAACAAACATGCCGTGATAAATTTATTATGTATTATATTTCAAGCGGATGTTATTTCATATAAGCCGGCGTAAATAAAAGTTTCGTGGATAAAGTAGCTTCGTAAATTTAACCAGTATTTAGCGTCATCTAGTGGATCACAGTAATATTAAAAAAAAGATATTATATTTATAATAAACTATTATTTTTTAACAATGCGATTACGGTTAAACATAATTTTCTACATTAATCTTTAATTAATTTTTGCTTTATTCAAGACGATAAGAAAAGAAGTAATGCTCAGATGGTCACCTAGGTTTCTGTTGTGTCACATATATCACTTTAATTTTATCCTGCTAAAAGCTACATGTTAAAAACTAACAACATTAACTAATTAAATAAAGAAATTTTAAATAGATTATACAAAATGTAGTATGCCAAAAAATATTGAAAAATTACTATGATAAAACATCTGTGAGCAGAATCGAATTTCTTTTTATTTATTTAAAACGTATATATAAAAACAAAATAGCTATTTTTTACCAAAACAACCGAGCTCGTCCTCTCCACGTAGACAATCGAAGTAACCGTCGCAAAGTTGCTCTTCCAGTATTTGATCTTTGCAGGAACATTTTGTCTCGTCGCTGACATCGGCGCAATCGACACGGCCGTCGCACCACTTCTCTCTTGGGATGCAGTACTGATTATCGCACTGGTAATAATTTATAGGACATTCGTTGAACGCGGAGTGTTCTAAAATAATTATCACGTTAAAGATATGTGTCACATCTCAGAACATTATCAAAAATATAAAAATATAAAAAATTTTATGGATTGTTCTATTATTACGTCTGAGTATCTGTGTAAATTTGAGCATAATTATCTTATTGGTTTAAAAGTTATTTGATTGTTTTGTTTGCATTAAATCTTATGTAAAATCGCGTTTTGTATATTTATTTGTGTATTTGTTTGCAAATTTTATGAGGAAATAACATTAAAAATTAAATCAAATTTTTTACATATTAACCTTTAAAGTGCACTTGGGGTATGACATACCCCAAAATTTTTTCAAACACGCAATTTTTTTTAAGTTAAAATAACGAATTATAACGTCTGAAATAAACGTTTAATATGGCTGGGGTATGACATACTCCCTGTGCACCGTACGTAATTCTGATGAGATGTGCACTTTAAAGGTTAATAAAACTCTAACAAATATCCTTGTAAAAGTTCATTTGGATTCATTTACTTGTTTAAAAGTTATTTACTTAAAATTGTAAAATATTGCAAATGTAATAATATCATTTTACTGCATAAACCATTATAAATCAAATTATTTGTTTTGTTTTTGATTTCAGATTTTATTTACAATAAAATTTTTTGTCATTAAAAAATTGTTTTTATTAATTGTTTTATTTTTTAATTTTTTGTTATTTAATTTGTTATTAAATTTCGATAATTTCTAGTTGATATTGTACAGCCAAAATATTCTTAAAGATGATACTCTAATTTACTTTGTCAGAAAATTTCTCAATTTAAACTTTAACATTGTTGGAATATATTAAAAGAAGAATATAAAATAATTAATAGAAAAAAAGTTCAAATTAAAAAAAGGGAAAAAATAGTTAAAAAAATAGTTAAAAAAATAAATGATATAGTTAAGATAATTTGAAAAAGTAGAAAATCTGCAAAACTTTGCTTACCTGAATCAAGCTGCTTAGCAACGTCCTTCTGCGATAATTCTTCTTTTGGAAGATTTTTTGATTCGGCAGAGCGGTCAAATTGCGTGCTAGGAATCGGCGGGAAGCCGATTGGAATGGTCGGCAGTGACATATAACCGCAAAAATACGGCATGTTCGCAATTGGCTGCTGAGACACTGTGATTGATTGCTGATTCAGCGAGAAGACCGGCGGTGCATTCGATTCCATGGCTAATCCCATGGGATCAATGCCTTCTTGTTCTGTCAGTTGAGATAAACTGCCGGCGTAGTTAAATCTTGGTAGAAACGTATTCGCCTGCATATTCGGCGATGAAGAGCCTTGATGAAGTGGATTTTGGAACGGAAATCCGCGATCTTGCGTGAAGGAGGAACCTGGGTAAGACGCTGGAGATAATAGCATGTTGGAGGATTGGTCGGGATAGCCGAAGAAACAGACCGGATGCATTGTCCACATCGTGGCGGTTAGCTGCTGAAAGGATTTCGTGCTTTCCGTGGTTACTGGAATGAATTTATTGTTGTCTTTCGTCTGAAGATGGTCAACCAAAGATTGCTCGTAATCACGATAGTTTTCTATCGATTTCGATCCTGCAAATATTTCTTTCTTAAGAATTTTAGTTGTTATTATGTTGAGAAAACCATAAGCATTCTACGGAAGGCGGAAGTATTGGAAAAACTGGAAGAATTATAACAGTCTGGAATAAACTTAATACCTCTGATTTACGAGTTAATTAAACTTCCCCGTGTATTTCATTTGAAGTTATATTGAGCGCGTCTTATGTTATGAATTATGAATATATTATGAGATTTCCAGTTACGACCCTAAAGATTATGCAAGCCAATAAATTGAATTTCTGCATTCTCACATTATAAATAAAAGAGAATCGGGTATCAGAATAAGTGACGAAGCAAAAAAGTATAAGCGGAAAAAACAAGGAAGAGCTTACACATAGCTTAAAGAAGCGTATTCACAGCGTAAATATTGGTATAAGTAGCAAGCGCTCCCTATCACGATTTAATTATCTTCTACTTCCTCCTATGTATTCTTCCCAAACACGTACCGCTCGCTGCAATCGATTGATTTTCCGGGTGTCCCTCGAACGAAGGACGCGCTGAAGGCTGCACCGTGCTGCCGTCGATTCCGATCACGTCGGGCATGACATTCGTCGTCACGTTTTCAGTAATCTGCTTCGTAAGATCGATGATGGTTCGTGTTTCCGTGCTCGTTTCGGTTGTTTCTACCGAATCAGCAGCCGTGATTTTTCTGAATTGTTCATCATCTCCCATAATAGTACTGCTGTATTGCGTTCTTGTGCTACTCGACTTCGTTGTGAACCACGGCTTCACGCTCGTGACATCTTCGCTTTTGTTTATTACATGATGTTGTTGATCGATTTTCGACACGGCAGGAAAGCCATTTTGGATGACACGCGAGTCATTCACGGCTGAATTACTGTCTGGCTGTTTGTCATTGATGCCTGATGAATTGTTATTGTCAGTGTTGTTTATGTATATCCGTTGGCTTCCATTGGAATCTGTAGGATCAATTGATATAGTATTGGTTTCCGATATACTGGTGTTCTTCAATGATTGATTCGTGACATCTTGTAATGGATTGTCTGTGACTGAGTTCCGTTCCGTCTCCACCACCTGGATTTTTGCCGCTTCCGTTCGATTAACTTCTGTCTGCTTCGATCCATTTTTAGCCTCTTTATCATCCAGCAGTTTGATGACGACGGTGCCAAAATCGCTCGAGCGATTTTGCTTGACGTAATCATGCGGAAAATATTGATCTTTTGGTTGTAGCGTATAATTTTCGTTTTTATTCGTGATCATCTCCTTGCATTTGAGACATTTCAAAATTTCCCCGGGCAATGATTTTCCGCCGTTTGTCGCTGGAAACTGATTGCTAAGACTCTCAAGATAGTTTTGCACTGTCTGCAACAACATTTCGCAGTGTTTCGCACTCAGATCACAATCTCTTCTTTCGCGAGATACCTCCAGTGAAAACTTGGAATGCGTATCGGCGTTTCTTCCATTTATCGTTGGAAGTACGTCGTCTTCTGCAACTCGTGTTATCTGGCTCGTAAACTCCGTCTGATCGCTGAAAGATGGGTCTTCATCGATCACTCTTCCCACCCGAGACTTCAACAATGATCTTCTGCCGCGAGGAAAGCTGATCTCCTGCTCCACGCGTGTTTCCGGTTGAACGCGAACTGAAAGAATCGTGGTAGAAGAGATGATTTTTCGAGGACATCGGCTGGAAATTGGTGATTACGAGGGCGATCAAAAGCAAATTTCTTGGGAAAAATAATACGTGCTCTATTTTTATTCTGCATATGTAATATTGACTAACCTGAAGCATTACGAGCGTCATGTCTGAACGTTGTATAAAACATAAAATTAATGATCGTTACAAAAAGTACAATCAGTAAGATAGAAAACGCTCCAAAAATCAGAAGACGTTTTGAACGACTGCGCTCGCTCGATTTCGTCTTGCATTTGTCGGATGTTATGCCTAAAACCGTAATCAATATTAAAATTTTGAAATTTTGTAAATAAAAAACAATATTCGCAATGTTAGCATATTGGCATTACTGAAGGATTCATCGAATTTACGAGATGAATGTTGTAATAATACACAATATATAGTCCTTTATAAATTTTTAATTTATTATTAATATAATCTTCAAAATTTTTAATGAAAAACTAGCGATATGTAATTAGATATGCTTTTCAATTAAATATCAATTGTAACAAAAGTTACAAAACTTACCTATATTTCGAATCCTCGAATCCGTCAATACAATGCGACATGGTGAATCGATTGGAACGTCGATCTGCGAAGGTGGGCTTTTATTGTGCAGTTTATTCGATTTATCCAAAAGATACACTAAACGTTAAAAAAAAAATTATAAAATTAACAAAACACGATTAATTCAAACATCAGACTATTAAAGCTGTATTAAATCCCGAATGACGCTACAACTACGATATTTTCGAATAACTTACTTTCGATTAGTCTCTAAGTTGTTTGTTACGATGTGCCGTCTCGTATAAAATTCCTGACTTTACCGATCTTCACACGGGATTATACCGGCGACGACTAACCCCCCCAGGATTTGATAGGCAGAATGGTTTTTCGCAATGGCGCGTCAGCAAAAAATTGCTGATAGCTTCTGTCGTCTCCTGTTACGTTTGTGCAGTGCTATGTTAAGACATGAGTGAATAAGCTATATCCCAGGACGGCAAAATTAAAAAAAATTTTTTTAGTTAAGCTTTTTTAGTTTAGTTAAAGAATACTAAAAACTGGAAAATAATAAGCCAAGATTATCGATGAATTTTCTGCATTAAAATGTAAAGAAAAAAACTTTTTGATTTAATCTATTGTACTTATTACATCCTTTAATTTTTGTATTTAACTTTGTATTTATGTTGTGTTATTTTTGTATTTAAACCAAAATAAATAAAAGATTTTTTTAAAACAAGATCTCAAAAAAATCAATTTTTTAAATTATGAATTTTATAAAATTTTGATGGGCATTTGATAAGGAATTGAGACCCTCCCCCCATGAAATATGTAAATAATAATAATAGTAATGATTTTAACAATTTTTAATAATTTAATATAATTTATGAAAAAAGTTGTATCTAGATGATATCGTATCATATAAAAGGGCGCTCGAAATATTTTAGCTCTATATAATATGGGCGCTAAAACGTTCATGCGTTCTGCGTGTGAATGAACTCTTTTACACGTATTTCAACAAGTGTCGTTGTCGTACAGCGTTGTTTTACAAAAACCTGTGAATGAAATTCTTGATTTCTATCGCAAAATCGAATCAAATGTTGATTTCATCAGAAAGCACAAAACATAGGAATTGATTGATTTTTTATTTTATTTATACAAGCATGAGAACGTAAATTCTTGCGTATTTTGCATATCTCTCATATGTTCAAGAGAAACTTAAACACCACGCTCGCGATTAATGACTCTCATCTTCAAGTGAGAAATTTTTCTTTAGAAACTTCAAACCAAATGAGAAATTATTCTTTATTATGAAAATAGTTTAAACTATTACTCTTTGTTGGGAAAAACTTGTTATTTTGGTTTATCAGAAAAATGGAATAAAAATACCGAATGATGTCCTTTCTTGAAGTTAATTTGAATAAAACAATCGCAAGAAATAGTTTTTTGAAAAAGAAATTGATACATTTTTACCTTCCATGTATTATAAATAAATATATTATATGTATTGTATACACATATTTATATAAGTAAGGATTACATTTATAAAAAAATAGAAAAAATAAAATTATCAAAATAATAAAATATATCTTTCTTTTCAAAGAATACATTTATTTGTATATTATTCGATTTTCATATATTTTGTTAGTTTTATATTTATTATTCTATTTTTATAAATATATTTTATTTTCAAGAAATACATATCACTCTGTGAGAATGATAGAAAAACTATCTTTCTAAGTGTAGCACAAAGTATGAGAAATTAATTTTTTTTCTGTTGATATATATAATAAGAATTATTTTGGAGTTGTTTACTTGATTTAGAACTATTTTAATTATCTTTGTATAAAGCACAAAGTCGAAACGCTTTGAGAACACAAACGTCAATGCTGCGACTGCAAAGCGAACGCATGCTCTGAAGTATTGATGAGATAAGTTTCCAGCTATACATGTATGATATTGCGCCGCAAATCGGTTACAAATCGATTGCCACAAACTGGCAATAACATTTAACATGCTATTATTAAAAAAGCTTTCGTGATTAGAAATCTTTGCAGTTTCGCAATATGTTTTCTCTTGAAAGTTGTTATTTAACAACTTTCGTTCGTAAACAAATTACTCGGATTGTATAATTTTATGTAAATGAGAAATTATTCCACACGGAAAAAACGATTTTGCTGAAGTATCTAAAAATTTTATTAGATACAAATTTGAAAACAATTTAATTTGGACCATCAAAATAATTATATAGAATGTTCAAACTGGTTGCTAAAATGAAAACTTTTTGCAGTAGTAAGTATTCCACATAATTATTTTGATGATTCAATAAAATTATTTTTAGATCTGTATCTAGCTCAATTTTTAGATACTTCAGTAAAACCGTTCTTCTTATTTACAAAAATACACCGAAAGAACGATTTTGCTCTAGGGATCTAAAATTTTGTTGGATATCAGAAAATAATTTTGTTGGGATCTTAAAAATAATGCAATGCTGCAAAACTTTTGATATTCTAACAACTAATTTGAGCTTTCTACATAATTATTTTAATAGTTTAACGAAATTACTTTTCTGATCCGTATTTAGCTAAAATTTTAAATCTTTCAGCAAAATCACTCTTTCCGTGTAATAATTTATATATTAGCGTTAATTAGCGAAAAATTAATATTTTTATAACACAGAAGAAAGAGAAAGAAAGGGAAAAGAGAGATCGCAATGATCGGCTGAAAGTTGAGATAATGCATGTGTGTAAAATAAGGAAGCCGGTGGGAAAAATGCTAGTTACGAATCAGAATGATTCATTCAGAAATAAAAAGTAGTGTTTTCGGTGTAATATGATATTTCGCTTCATCGAGTTGCGATTATTGCGTATACGCATTAGGCTACAATGTGCAAGGTTGTCATTGTTCGAAACATTGGAAAGTCGGAACGATGCTTCTCCGCTGCGAAGAAGAAACATGATACTTCCTGATATCTGCGCAAAGGAAAAGAATGAAAGTAATTTCTTTAATATTACAACGTTGCAATGACATCGTTTTTTATTTCCATACTGTATACTTCCAATTTCTATACGCAGCACTTGTATGGAGTTTACGATAATTTTCAAACGACAACAATATGTTAAACATAAAATGTATTTAACTTTACATTGATTGCGTACACAGAAAACGTTTTAATTCTAAGCTAAGTAAATGCTGAGTCACAACAAGATTTCAAGTCAAGACAAAGTGGAATCCACTTAACGCTACAAATGTCGAAGCACTTAATCAATCAGGAGAAAGAGTTTTGCTAATTGATCAATCAGAGAATCAGAGAATGCTTCAAAGCATTTGTAACATTAAGTAGACCCCATAGTCAAAATCAACCAATAAAAATAAACTGTCAAAATCAATAATTAATTGGCGACATTCACGCGTTGCATTCCTTGTACGCCGTTTTTTTCTTATCGCAAATTATTTCTTATCCGAGTTACCTTCTTATTCATTATTTAGTAATTTACGATTCTTACAATTCGATTGTTCTGATTATTAAACGTTTTGATTAAGCCTGTTGTTATTCGTTTCTATGAATGTATGTTGATGCTTTCCATGTCTCTTAGTATTTCAAAGTATAATAGTATTTGAAACCTAAAAATTGTCTATATCGCTAATGACATAACGATTATTAAAATTATCTTGATCCTTTTTAGGGATTAACTTCAACGACATATTCAATGCATTTACAAAAGTTCCGTATCATGACGCGATCTTCTTTATACGTATGCGGTTTTCCATTTCCGATCAGCATATCATTTATATGCGTCTTACTTGCGCTCACTTGAAATTCTCTACAGCAGTAACATTTCGGTTAAATTTCAAGAAGGATCTCCTTTGGATTTTAAAATTTCTCTGAATCCATCAACTATATTTTCCTTTTGATTTACGTCGAAAAGTAACATAATTAGAACATTCGTCTGTAAATCTATTAAAAGTATTATTACAAATTCTACGTTAGGTAAAACTTTATGCCAGCGTTTTCCGTTCGTCAACTTGGCTATCACAGGTGTTATCATACGATTTACCTGTTCTACTTGTCCGTTTGCTTAAAAAGAGGCAATGGCTACCTTAACATGATTTATGTTCTTTCAGGAAATTAACAAATAATTGCAAAATGAAACAACTGATACGATACAAGATACGTATCGGTTATAAGTCGTAAAATAATTTTGCAAACTATTAATAACTTCTTTTGTATCTGTTTTGTCGCATATTTAACTTGATAAAACTGTCCACGACAAACAAAATATATTTATATTTTGTCGAGCTATTCTCTGTCAATGGATCCAAATGATTAATATGAAAGTATAAATGATTAATTATCTTTTGGAATGAATTGTGAATCTTTCGATTTTACCTGACGAAGTGAAAAAAGCTATATATTTTAAATATATTAGGTGTACAAATTAATTCTCGGTTTTTTTTGGACCAACTTTGAGTTTTATTTATGGAAAAATTAATTTAAAATCAATCTTCAAAATAATTTCCTTTAGTTTTTATACATTTTTACCATCTCTTAGACAATTGTCGGTTTCCAGATCGGAAAAATGTGATTTCGATTCTATGAATTCATGAGACTTTTTTGCACCTGATTTAAATTGAGGCTCGTTGAGGTGGTGTTGTAGATTGAAATAGATCAGAAGGGACCAAGTTTGGAAAATACGTCGCATGAGGAAGAATTTCCCAGCCTAAGTCTGCGATAGTTTCCAGAATTTTTTTTGCTTTGTGGGGCCGGGCATTATCTTGCAGCAGTGTCACTGGTCTTCTCCCATTGTCAGTAAACGGTCTTTCTTCTTCAAGTCCATCATTCACACTGATCAATTGTTGTTGGTAGAGCTCAGAAGTGAGTTTGGCAAGGATTCTCATCCAAGAATTGCTCCAACTCCTCGTCTTTCACTTTTTTTGATTGACCAGGATGTTCACTATCTTGAAGATTGAAATTTTTCTCTCGAAACTGTTGGAACCATTTTTTATAAATGTGTTGTACGGTATAGTGTTTTCACTCAAAGCTGAACAAATCTTCAAATTTCTTTTGCCTCAGCCGCGTTTTTTTCAAGTTGAAACGCGAAAAGAAGGCAGTGCCTTAAACGTTGCTTTTCGAACGACATCACGTATATAATTTTGCAAGTTATATTCACAGTAGGTTCAAGTATTACATCTCATTAAAGCCAAAAAAATGGCACTTCAAAATGACTATATGGCGGAAAAAAATTCCAGTTTGAATAGTTTTTGTAATCGATGAAAAGTAGGGATCAAGAATTAATTTGTACATCTAATAATTTTTTCTACTTTCCTTCTCATTTGGGCCAATAACTTCGTAGTATATTTTCTAATACTTTAGCGAGACCAAAATGATTAATTTATTATGATACTAATGCATATTATGTAAAAGAGAAAAGAATAAATAGATAAAATTGATTCTATTAAATTTATCACAAAAAATTTCTGTTATAAAGCGTTGACATCTTTATCGCGAAAAATTTCCGTTACAAAGCGTTGAAGATTGAGTTTGAATTAATTTTTTCATAAGTAAAGCTCAAAGTTCAAAAAAGCCGAGAATTAATTTGTACACCTAATATATTTAAAATATATTTTTCTTTTTTCGCTTCGCTTTGTCAGGTAAAATCGGAAGATTCACAATTCATTCCAAAAGATAATTAATCATTTATACTTTCATATTAATCATTTGGATCCATTGACAGAGAATAGCTTGACAAAATATAAATATATGTTGTTTGTCGTAGACAATTTTATCAAGTTTATTAGATATACGACAAAACAGATACAAAAGAAGTCATTAATAGTTTGCAAAATTATTTTACGACTTATAACCGACGGATACGCATTATCTTGTATCGTATCAGTTGCTTCATTTCGCAATTATTTACGATATGAGTGCCCCTTTTAATTCAAAGATGACGATAATGCGTATCGGTCAGTTATAAGCCGTAAAATAATTTTGCAAACTATTAATAACTTCTTTTGTATCTGTTTTGTCGCATATTTAATAAACTTGATAAAACTGTCCACATTTTCAGAAATTCATATCGAGGCTCTTAAAAATGCGTAACCTAGTAATAAACAATATCAACTTTATTGAATTCTCATATTTAGTTACTTGGAAAAATCCAGCTTTTAAATCTGAAGATGTAAAATTCTTCTTTTCTCTTAAGACATAACTTCTCTAACTGGTCTTTAATTAATGGTAAAGGAAAATTGTCACGAGTCGTAATCTTATTCGGAACTTTAAAATCAACATAATCTTAGCTCTCCATTCCGTTTCTTGATTAAAACAATTGGTGATGCATTCTGATCCACTTAGCCTGATTATTCCTGCTCTCAGCTAAGTCTCTATTATTATTCTTTATTTTCATTGTAAGATAACCTTCGCGGTATGCAACTAAACGATTTGCTATTGATAGGTATAAATTTCAGATATTTCCGATTTTTTTGCTCTAGATGGTTTAATATAATATTTTAACTCAAACAGTTTGCATATTTGATGCTTAATTGCGTTCGGTAAAGTATTATTTATTATTCAATCAATATTATATTTTGTGACTTCTGCACGTTATTTTGTTCTTCTCGATAGCTAGAATCTCAAGTTTCTTTTGCAGTATAAATTTCAAAATTCTAAGGAAATCTTGAAACATTCATTGTATCATATTCGATTATAAACTTCTTAATGCAATTTGTTTTCCCTCAAAAATAATTTTTATATTAATTGTGCCTAAAATTTTTAATTTACTATTCATGCCATAAAACTTGGTTTTTTTCATTACGTTTCTATTCTACGTTTAGAACGTGCCTCTTCTTAATGAATTAATTAGACTGCCCGTCAAGAAGCCAAGAATTAAAGAGGCCAATTTTACGTTATAATTGTTTTCTCTTTAGCACATCCGAATCTCAAGCGTCCGATGAAGTTTGTCCTCTAACTGCTGACTGGTAGCCTATTGTAGGCTATTGTATGTAACAAATTTCTTCTTTTGGAAAGTTGCACTTTCCGATCCTTGTTCTCTACAACACGACAATACAAATTCTCATTCTCGCATTTAAGACGCTTACAGTTGCATCATGATTAACCTTGCTGTAATTATAATAACGATTATAATACTCTTCACTCTCTCATCCGGTTTGCAATTTTTCTTTTCCTCTTTTTTTCTCATATTATTTTTCGTTGCGCCACTCCTCTCTCGACGACTGATTTTACTTTCTGACACATTAGACTTTAGGTTTACCTTGAAAAACGTTTCTAGTAACTCGGCAGTAGAGTCACATGGGTCTATAATTATAAGTTTGTATCTGAAATATCTTCTAATAATAAATAATCGAGTAGTTCATCGAGAAATCTGAAATCGGGACGAAATTTCCCAAAGTAATTTCATTATGCAAATAATCTGTGAAAATCTCGGAAGATCTTCATTTTCTTTCCTCGAATTTACGCGCATTTGTAACTTATTCGATCTCAAGTCAAACATTTTCTGTAACTTTATTAGCAAATCTTTAGAATTTAATTTTATGCAGTCTGTCTTTGAATACCATTTTAAAGCCTTACTTCGTAGTTTATTGCAGATTTTTAAATCGTCAAAATTATATTTACGAGCTAGGAGCTTTATCTGTCTCTCTCACGTGCCGTGATTCCTGGTATTATCCATCGAAGTCTTCTATCCTTTACGTATTTCAATTTAAATATTTTTTATTCCGTTAAACGTAAAAAATGTCGCTATTCCGTTAACTATTACACATCAAATCCATCTTTCTTTGCAAAAGTCCAAGTTCGCGTTCTATTAGGTCATTTTTGTCGCCTAATATTTTCATCTATGTTATAATATTAGGTATGTTTACCGAGACTCGATATCTTGGTGTACGCTTTCCACAACGCTCGCTCTTTCTTCAACGTCATTTGGTTCTTCACGATTTCCGCCACATTATCTCCGCGTCAAAATATCTTTTTATAAGCTCTTGTTCCTGATAATCGACAAGCCTTTCTATCTCTTGCAACTTTTGCTTCCGAAATGTGTTTATAACTGCAATTACTGTTGCTCAGATGTCTTCCAATCTCGTAATGTTTTTTGTCCGGATATTTAAGATTCCAAATTTTTTCAAATTCTTGAGCGACTCATTTGTAGGAAATCCTTGATAATTTATTATAGCTGTATGAAATTTACAGTAATTTTCAAACAACATAGTACATCAGACATAAAATGCATTTAATTTTATGTTCACTAAATACAGAGTCACGACAAGATTTCCTAAGCCGAGTAAAATCAATCAATTAAAATATAACTGTCAAAATATACAACTCCTGCATGTATTATCTCTTTCGCGTTATTTTTATGGGAATGTAAGATTGTATAACTAATAATTTTTACAAAATAAGACGCGATAGAGAGATAAAAATAAAAATAAAAGTTAATTTTTTCCTTCAAAAAATAATTAGAGTTATCGATTCTCGAAAAATAATACGTTACAGTTAAAGTTATTCAAAAAATAACAAGTTGTTACTTTTAGTTACTTTTGAGTTACTTATCTTTTAATTTTTTGTAATTTTATGTATTATTTTTTTTTAATACAAGAATCTTACATATTTAACATTACTAAATCATTTTACTAAACACTCGCTTATATTGCTATAATATTTTATATAATAAGTCACAATTATTTTAAAAACTTAAAATAATAATATATTTATATATATAATAACTGAATTAATAATTTACAATAAATTAATGTATACACTTAAAATCAAAATTATGAGATATAATATTAAGATACGTTTACGCAAAGTTAATATAGAACTTTAGATTAATACTTATAGACATTTAAAATATTCCCTAGTAAAAATTTTCCTTTAAATTCTTTATATAATTTTTCCAAATTTTTATATAAATTTAAAATTTTTTTGAAATTCTATTTAATTTTTTAAGTTTTTAAAACTTTTTCAGGTTTTTAATGAATTGAAACACTTTTCAGAAATACTAAGAAAGTCCACATCTTTCCTAGAATTCTTCATATATATGTGAATTCTAAAATTCTAAGATTTCTCTCTCTCTATTTTCTGAAAAAAATTTATAAAATTTGAAAAAATTTAAAATATTTTTTTTTAATCTTCATAAATTTAAAATATGACGAATTTTTAAAAGTACAATATTATGAGATATCATTATGAGAATTTTTCTCACCATTTACAGGAAGCATGATGAGTTATCAGATATAAAGGTATCTTTTTCAATTATAAGAAATAATCACTGATTGTTCACTTTATTCTGTTGAATATAACCCATATATTGATTAATAAGTTTAAAATATATAAAATCTCAGATAGCCAAGTCTGTCGAAAACAGATCTAGCTACAAATTTTGTTGGCAAGAAGAATACAAATTTAATACAGAATTTGATTGATTCGTCAGATGATGCTAGCACAAAGTGCTAGCAGACATATAATAAAATTTGCATAATTTAACAATAAATCAGCGGCAAATGTATTCATATAACCAGACAGCAAATCGGCAGCAAAATTTACATCAAGCGCTCTGATGATATATTAGAACGATAAAATCAAATAAAATCTGTGCAGTGCTAACAACAAAGTAACGGTAAAAACCAAATAAGTTACGTAATACTAACAACAAATTAGTAACAAAAATCGAGCAAGTTTTACTTAGCGTTGTTTGACAATTTGGTGACAGAAATCGAGCAAAATCTGCACGGTAACTGAACATCTATACTTGCAAAACTGCTGCTAGATAATATCCGTTGGTATCCGTTGATTTCTCGTATGTAGAATTTATCAAGCTTTTTATATAATCAAAATTTATTATTAATCAAAATCTATTATTATTTATGCATAAATAATTATTCCTTCATTAATATAGATTGCATTTAGTGCGAAATGTGATTGTGTTTTTGGATAGAAATTAATGAGCATAATACTTCAAAAATAATCGTTGTTTTTGATATAGAAAATAAGAGTTACAATACTTTTATATCTTTAGAATATTTTCAGAATATTTTCAGAGTTTAATGTATTTTAATATAAAATATATTAAATTGCATTGTACAAATCGTGCTCGGTTTTTGCCGACAATTTGTCATCGGATTGCGCTACGCGAAACTTGCACGGCTTTTGGGAACCATTTGTCGTCAGACAAACGCTATGCAACGCTTACTCGATTTTTGTTTTTGTTGCAATTTGTTGTCTGATTATCTACGCAAAACACGAGCTTATTGTTGATACAAATGGCACCGGATTTGTCTCTGAATTTGCCAACTTGGCGACAATTTATTAATTTGCTTACTGGAGTAATTAGAAAAATAACTATAAACTATTGAACTCTTATTAGTTATAAAAAAATGTAACTATGTTAAGTTACAAGTTATAAGAAAAAAATTAAGTAAGTACAATTACTGAAAAAAGCTTTAACTGTAACTTTGTTACGAAAGAGAAAGAGAGGGAGAGAAAGAGAATAACAAGTTATTTTCTAAATATATGTATATATCATTTTTAACAATCATATTACATATGAAATATTTATATTTTATTCTGAGAGAAAAGTTGTCAATTGTACGAACCGCTTTTATGAAATAAATATCTTCTGAACTCTTTTCGTCTCTGAACTTCTTCTGATATTTAAGATTCATGAGAGTTATTATTCTCAAAAAAAGAAATTTATTTGCCATTCTTGATACAATAACTCTTATAAACTCCTTACATTAATTATATTACTCTCTCTCTCTCTCTCTCTCTCTCTCTCTCTCTCTNTCTCTCTCTCTCTCTCTCTCTCTCTCTCTCTCTCTCTCTCTCTCTCTCTCTCTCTCTCTCTCTCTCTCTCTCTCTCTCTCTCTCTTTCTCTCTCTCTCTACTTTTCGAACTTATAGCTGTATTATAATTTGAATAACTGATAAACTTCTTTTTATAGGGATAGAAAAAAAAGATTTTTGTCTTTTTAGAAAAGGAGAGCAAGATTACTCATATGATCTTATCATGTATAATATAATAGTTAACTTTTTATAGAACAGAAAAGTATATACTCATAAAAAAATACTTGTTTTTTTCTTTATATAATCTTATCTAAACAATAGTTTCCTTATTCTAATTCTTAAATTTGAATTCGTGAACGTAGTACAAGAGAGTACCATAAAAATGGCTTTACTTTGTACAATTTATTCTGTAGAATACATCAGAACCAAAGAATACATCAAGAATTATATAAAATTTGTTGAAACAAAATTAAATTAAAAAGAAGAAGAACGAGTTCCCGCTTCTCTCAGATTAATATGACATATTTTCTATATAAAACAGTCAATTAAAATTATTTTATTCTTTTGTTATTGCAACTATTCAATTATTAGCAAGAGACAATATTAATAATTTAGTTAGTATTATACATCTGCGGTTACTGTCGATGCAGCGTTGCAGCGTTTTGTTACGCTGAAATTGTTTGAACTATTGTAGAGACGATAATTGCACAATCCGCTTCGTTTTACTTTCTCTTGTGAGTGCCTGAGTCGCTGCGGATCGATGAAAGTGACAGTCCGTGCTCTGACGTTACGCCAAGTACATGATTGTTCCGACATATCGATTCTATTTATTCGGCGGTGATCGCGGTTGGTTTTTGGCTGTTTAATCGCATAATAATGGAACAAAAAGAACGTAAATTCTTAATAAGTAATTATTTTTTATTCATCTGTGCTACGATGGATTGCCTTGCGTGAAAATCGGAACAATTTGAAAAAAAACATCTTATTAATTACGATCACAACATCAAAGAGACGTTTACTGGAAAATTTAATATGCAATTGATTAAAACAAGTTAGTCGAAGTTAATCGAAGTTGTATAATTAAGTGGAAAAACAACCGACAATGTTTCTAAATTGTCAAGTGCATTAAAATTTTTATGGTACTTTTATATAAATAATAATTATAAATAATAATTTTTATTTTATGTTATATTAATTAACAGATGTAATATATTTATATACATGTAACAAAATAATTATATATTTTAAAATCGTATATATGTATAAGAAATAGTTACCGATTTTTTCATTTAAATTGAGATTATATAAATGTACGATAAATGTACATCTGGATCATATACATAATGTAACATCTAACGTACATATGTGCGTCGTCTTGTAAATCTGATATAACATCGCGATATAAATTTTGCAAGTAATTCATTTTTCAAACAAGATCAAGAAGAACAGGGGCAGAGTCTTTCACCAGACGACGGAAGAGAAATTTTTTTGAGATGACTACCATCCATCACGCTAGATCCAGATTCCATAGGAAAACATTTCTAATGGCATTTGTAAGTATTTGTTAAGAATCTAATGCAGTTAACGATTTAAATTAAATAATATATTTTTCTTCATAATTAACGTAAATAAATTTTTCGAAGTTAAAACTAATATTACTTTCTGATCGCATTATAATTAATATGCTAGATTCTTTACTCAAAAGCGAAATTGCACCGCGATTACACTCGATTAATTAATTACACTTAACTGTCTCAATTATTGATAGTGTTCCAATTACTGCCGCTTTTTTCAATTATAATATTGGAATAAAGAATATGAGAGCGTTAATTATATATTTAAAATGTTTTAATGTTAAACTAAGATTATATATATCATATAAATATAAGCAAAATTATATAAAATATTCGGTAAGTTTTATATTTAAAATAATTAAAGAAATTAAGAATAAAATTCAATTATTCATAGCTAAGAGCCTAGCAAGGTGGTAATCGCTAATAATAATTTTTTTGTTATGATAATCAAATATATTTGAAATAACAAAAAAATTATTATTAGCGATTACCACCTTGCTAGGCTCTTAGCTATGAATAAWTGAATTTTATTTTATCGTTTGAGCCAGTTATTATTAAGAAATTAAGAATGTTGCCGAGAATGTAGGCTCTATTTTCTAAATAAAAGTGAAACAGAACTGCATGTTTTGAAATGCAAGCATAGTATTTTCATTTTTTCATATCACTAAAGCAATTATATTAATGTTTAAATGACAATAAAATAGCATAAAAATATAATGGTTACTTTTTTAATTTAATTTAATTTAATTATTGAGATGATAACATTAAGGATAATTTTGTATTTGCCTGCATTAAATGCCAGCAGTAAATCCCGTGTGCGTGAATATATGTATCTACCAATTATTGCCTTTAACTCAAGAAGCCTTCAAGAGTATTCTTTATGTAGAAGGATAAGTTATTACATGTAAATATTGTTATCAGTAAATGATAATAAATGATAATTTCAAAGATATTTCTTTCTCTTTTCATATAATGAATGTATATATTTGATTATAGTGTAATCAAAAAAGAGCTTAAACAAGTATTGACCAAATCTAATGATGGATACACAGGCAGTAAATAGAAAAGCAATATAAGGTACGTGCGGCAATAATCGGAAGGGTAGAAGACTAATTGTAGCGCTGCGGCAATAATAGGTTCAATATACTTTATATTTCTTTCATTATATTTAAATAATCAATCAGTTTACAAACTTGTTGCTTTTCTTGTGAAAATTAAAGTTTTTTTTTTTACTTAAATATAATAGTAATAAAAAAGAATGTTTATGTATTTAAAAACTATAAAATAAGCATATGAACTGTCACTTAAAGCGGCAGTAATTAGGATAGTTATTTATAGCACATAATCAAAAGATTTTAAATCAGAGATTGCTTTTGCTCACGCACGTGTACCCTTTGAGAATTCATAGGAAAGATAGTTAGAAAGATAGCTGCTTGAATTGGTACGTTCATATCGGAATTCAAGGGAAACCGGAGCGTTCTCTTTTTACATTCTGCGCAATCATTTGCATTCGTACCATATTTAAAAGTTGGTTTCTCTCGATAATATTTTTTCCTTATCCTCTTACACTTGACTATTCACCGAAAGAGATGTTTAAATACTAGGCGGGCTTATGAAGCCAAACGTTTCGTTTGAATGCATTTTTGCCTCGGAGAAAATATCATCTGCTATGTAAGCTCGTCGTTTGAAATACTGTCATAGTAAATTCCAGAATTTTTCAGGACTTGCGTACATTATTTTCCTACGATTTTTATATTTAGCAATAATAAATATGAATCGATTTACATAATAATTTCTTATATACGTGCAAATAAAAAATAAAAAATATCAATTCGATATAATAAATGTAAAAGTGTTTTATTATATATATATATATATATATATATATATATATATATATATATATATATATATATTAAACTTCATTATGTAAATGTTTTATTTTATTATTCATTCTCCTCTTTTATAAATGTTATACATATATATCATATTTATGCAATATTACATTTATATATTTATTCGTTATTGCATTTATAAATTATATAAATTATATAAATTATATAAATTTTTCTTTAATATTGTTTTTTTTTAACAACCAACTGAATTACTCAGCTAACTGAATTAGAAATGATCAAATTTCTAGTGCTTCTCATGTTCCAGTGTTTTTCATATTAAAAGCTCTTTGGTGTGTGTGTGTGTGTGTGTGTGTGTGTGT
>JANQDE010000126.1:247391-266095 GCA_037157785.1 Cephalotes varians
ATACAAATATTATAAATACAATAAAATTCTGAACGAATAGAAAAACATTCGCTTTATCTGCTATCGAATTTTGAAAACAGCCATAAAAGTCACAAATGTTTATTAATTTATATTTTAAATTTTTCGCTGTATCTTCTAGAATATAAAAATGCAACATCAAGTATAACATTCACTCAATACGTGCGTAAATGCACGATTCGCCGAGAGATCGCTTTTACAAGATCACGAGATTGGCCGCATAATACGATCGTTATCACGCGATGTTAATCACAGTTTTTCCTGCCGCAGGTATTGCGTAAATTGAAGATCCAATTTGGCGACATATACACGGAGAGAAACGTGATGATTAGCGGCACGCATACGCACTCGGCACCTGGTGGTTTCATGCTAGACGTGCTTTTCGATTTGACCACATTCGGCTTCGTCAGAGAATCATTCGACGCTGTCGTCAACGGCATAACAAATGTGAGTAAACGCGCAAACAGTCATTACAGACATTGCACCTCTATGAATGATTCTCTTGTCCACACATAATAGCCGGTATAACGACTAAATATTTGTTTTGACCACAGAGCATCCAGCGTGCCCATAATGCTGTCGTACCAGGAAGGATCTTCATTACTCACGGAAAAGTTTTAGACGCTAACATTAATAGGAGTCCGCAGGCGTATCTTAATAATCCGAAATCAGAAAGAGATAAGTAAGTAATAAAGTAATAGTAGTTTTTTTTTTCAAAATATCCTAAGGATATCATAAATTTCGCAGAAAATCTTTTTGGAATACGTTTCAGGAAAGAATAAAGAAAAGAAAATATTGACGAAAATTTATTCTTCAAATATACTCTTAGAGTATGAATAACTAAACATGGTAATAATTATTGTATCACTAATTGTATTATTAATTATTGTATTATAATTATTTCAAATTAATTCTAAATAAGAAGCAGAGTGTTTTTAACATACGAGAAGAGAATTTAAATTTAAATTATAATTCAATAATTATACAGAAAATAAAAGACACACATCAATGTAAGTCATATTATTTTTCAACATAGTCTCTCTGGTTTTCAAAACTAGCGCCGTCATTCCAGCAGCTCTTGTATTTTTCAAGAAAAAAAATCTTTTGGTTGCAGAGACACTATGTTGAAAAATAACTGACTTTTAAATTGCTGTGTATTTTTGTATAATTATTAAATTATAATTTAAATTTAAACGCGCTTTTCGTATTATCACTATATTATTACTATAAAGGCGTTAATAGACTGTTGTTTATAACATTACCAGTACAGCCTTGCCTTGCTCAAGCTCAACAAACGCAATGTTCTCGAATAATGCGGTCGATCAATTCTCGTCGCAATTGCTTAGTAAGGGGATTGTAGAATGCACTCCGCACTGAATATTCGGTACTGAGGTTTATTAATTCTCGGAATACATCGAGTAGTCGTGCATATTGCGTATTACATGATGTACGACATATGTCGACGTATTTACTAGACTATATAAGCGTTCTCGGAAATTCACGACGTCCACTTGTCGCTTAAATCGATTTTACGATACATTGAAATATAAAATACGATGACGCGAAAGTATTCAATATCCTCTTTTCGCGGAAGGAAGTTGCATTTATACATTTAATAGTTTATTTTTCTTTTTTATTTTCAGATACGAGTATGACGTAGATAAGACACTAATACAAATGCAATTCATCGGTGCCGATGATAAACCGTTGGGCGCTATAAATTGGTTTGCCGTGCATCCAACTAGCATGAATAATACGAATCGCTTAGTCTCCAGCGACAATGTTGGCTACGCTTCGATCCTTTTCGAGAAAATGATGAATAATAATACCATGGTCGGCAAAGTAAGTCCACGCTAATAAATATAATATAAATATACACTGCCGAACGTAATAAATGTACTTTATTTTATTATTAATATAATAACATAATGTGAGGTTTTTACAGTGTTCTGTTTCAATAGCTGCTCCTGAGATGTTCAATTTATAAAAAAAATCGCAAAAGAATCTAAATGACGAATAATTTTGATTAAAAGCGAATCCATGCAGCAATTGCGAAATTTAAATGCACACGTTCAAAGTTTAAATAAATTATTTTAATATTACACATCGCAGATAGCACTTTTATGAGCTACATGCAGAAAGGATTGCGCATGTTCATATTATTATCCCTTTTTCCTTTTCCAAATGAATCCATTTGATCTTTCTGTTACATAGATTCATTTAACGTTTGTACATACTGCTGCATGTTTTGCTTTTCTTTTTTTTTTATTCGACTGTTATTTTTTTAAACGCTATATGACATGTATTTACATATCAAGCGGGATTAGTCAAAGCTCGAATAAAAAATTTTGGAGCGAAATTGTGTAGACGAAATAGATAGATAAACCTAGTCAAGAACCGTCAAGAAAATACGGATGTATGCGAGCTAATGCATTTGGTTTATAAGCGTATTTCGAAATTACTTCGAATTAACTTCGCATGTGAGAGTGTGCAAAATCTTATCAGAACAACTAAGAGTAACTACTTTATTCTTGTTTGAAACAAGCTGCATCGTGATACTAAGCATATTTATCCCTATTACCATTGTAACGATAAACATACCGTTTTATCTCATATTTTCTGTACACTTACTGCGAAAGTAATTTTAAACTTTCGCGTAAATTCATATTTAAAGAAAGAAATTAGCTTAATTTTAATCCTTCAAGCTCATACCTCTGGCCAAAGGCACTCAGCATGGGGTCAAACATGGGGTTCAACTGATCCCAAGCAATTTTCAATTTGTTATATCTCGAAAAGCATTTTTTTTTCAATTTGCAACAGATTATTTTTTGCAGCTAAAAGTATGAAGTTTATGGCAGTATACTTGTTTTTTCAAAATAAATAATTTAATAGTAAAATACATCCTGAATTTGTAGTAACTGTGAAAAATGACTTTTTTGGAAAAAAATTCATAAAATTTGCAATTTTGAGATATTTTAGGTCAAAACAATTCTTGAGGTCATTTTACGCTCCCAGGGTTAATAATGTTTGTTAAACGACGAGATTAATAAAATCGATAGTAATTTTTTTCACAAATACATACACACGCATATTTGTAATGTAAACACTGTGCTGTTTTTTCTTGGCATCGTAGGGCCAATTCGTAGCAGCCTTCGCCTCGACTAATCTTGGCGACGTTTCGCCAAATACACGTGGCCCAAAGTGCGAATTCTCTGGAAAAAACTGCTCCAATCAGTACACGTGTCCCGGAAAGATGGAAATGTGTTTCGCTTCCGGTCCTGGAAAGGATATGTTCGAGAGCACGAGCATTATTGCCCACAAAATTTACCAGGAGTCCGTGGTAAGTGCGCTTTTTCTTACCATTTTTATGACCCTCGTATTTTGTGATGTCTCTTCCTTCATTTATTGCGCAAGATGCCTGCAATAAGATATTATTTGTAATTTAAAGTAACAGCGATAGTATTTGTCGAATACTACCCGTATCGAAAATATTGTTGCTCGTCATGTCCGCTTTAAAAAGACAAGAAAAAAAATTAATAACGATTTCTCCGACGTCCAAAAATGGACGTTTTAATTGAACGTAATCTTTTTACGCTACCATAGCGCGGAACTAAAGTAATTGGAAAGCATGCATTTCACGTGGATTTCACGGTCTTGATGACGTGAGCAAGTTCAAGTGCTCGGATAAAACGGCATTGCCATAAGAAACGTGTTGCTCGAATTAGCAACTGGTTGCGCGTTTCCTCGTGTGTGTATTGTTAATTACGCGATGGCATATGTGAAACTTATTAACGGTGCAAGAGAAGCCACCGATGCAGCGAGATCGTTATCAGACAAATTAAGTGATTCGCGCAGTGCGATTCATTAAGAGTAATACGCTAATTAGGGATATGCGTCGCGACATTATAGTTGCCGTGTAGTTTGGAACTAAAAGATCGGCAGTTTTAACTTAAAAATACGTTCATATCTGCGATGTGTAAAGAATTTTTGTTCTAAATTATATAGATATTTTTATTTTCTAAAGATTTAATTAAGATTATAAAGTAAGATTAATCTAATGTTATTAAATAATTATTAATTCAATATAATTATCGTTCTTTGTTGTATCGTTCTTCTTGTCTGAATAATTATAATTACAGTCTCAGCTGTGATTAATAAAAGAATTTAAGACAAAAGATAAAGATAAAGATTGTCAAGAAATAACATTTTTTTAATTGAGCGATTCAAGGCAATGACGAGAAGAGTTATTTTTTCCCATAATTTCTTCAGGACTAATTCCATAACACAATTATTTGCTTTTGTTGAAACTGTAATGATGCATTATGACATTATTGGAAAAATTAGAGCCGCTTGCACTTTACTACAATTTCTTCGAAAGATTATACGTTACTACGTTATCATTAAATCCTTCTTCGTTGAATAAAAGTTGAATGACAGGCTGGTTGGAAAGTCAATATCTCAATACGTGGAATTCCGTTATACAATTTTATGTCAAGTGGAATGAGCAAGATAAAACACAAATACCTACCTAATCGTTTGTTTGTACTTTTATTTTGACAAAAAGTTTTATATATTACATTATCGTTAATATTAATTCTTTATGCTTTCACATTTTTAATATATTTTGCAATGTGAGTACAAAAGACTTAGCTTTTATCTTTTTTTTAATAAAATCTCTTTCATTAGTTGCTAATTTTTATCCGTATTATTCACAAATATATATTCGTTCTTTCTATCAGTTTCGTTTGAATTTGATATTGAGCTTTTCATTCCTGTAACAGTAAAGTTTAAATCTAATCCTGCAATGTGCAGTTTATATCATCATATCATGCTAGATCACGCACATAGATTCTAAAAGATCTCGGACGGATTTAAATGAGCGTAACACTTTCTACAAGGCGATGAAACATTTACATACTCTTTCTATAAATTATTCGATACTATATTTATTTAGAGTGTATGAAATCTAAAACTGTAAGTGCACAAGAGGCATCAAAATAAAATTTATTTATAATTATTATGTACATGAAAAAAGTAGTTTTGCTGAAATATCTGAAAATTTAGTTACAGATCTGAAAATAATTTAAACCATCGAAATAATTACGTGGAACGTTCAAACTGATTGGTGGAATGTTAAAACTTTTAGCAGCATTGTCAACGCTTAAATATTCTTCATAATTATTTTGATGGTCCGAACAAATTATTTTCAGATCTGTAGCTAAATTTTTAGATCAGCAAAATACTTTAAATACTTCCGCTCTTTACATGTCGTTCTGCAAATATAAATCAATACTTCTGACATGCGCAGTTACATCGTAATTTCAATTCTGATAAGTGGTTCTTTTTTTAAAAGGTTTTTAAAAGTGCAAGATCCCTTTGTGGTTTCGTAAATCGGCGGAGGGTAAAATAAATGAAAGGAAGTACTTCTATTATTTGTGAAAGTAATTGATTTTTTTTGCTGCTGCTAAGTGCATTTTCGAAGTAAAGCGATGAAATAAAGAACTAAAACAAATTAATTTTACTTCAATGGGTAGAAAATAATACCAAGCATTGTGTCAGGAAATGAATCAATATTCCTCAGTAATTTCAGTTGTAAACTATATATTTTTACCGCAATATTAAAGATATAATTCTAAACCCTCCTAAAACCTGTAATTGTTTTACATAAAAACTCTTTGTACGTAAAAACGAGCCCAATTTTTCTGTTTGTTGACGGCCAATGGTCAATTAAATCCATCTGGAGGTCCGATCGAACTTGAAAACGTATTTCGCTGTCACATTGACTAGCAGACTGGTTATCGACTAATGCCTCTTAGCGAAACGCTCGGATTCGTTGCTATTTACACGATGGTTGAGCTAATAATGATGCTTCTCGTAGTCGTAGCCGTTGAAGTGCGCTGGCGAGATGTATTTAACGATTGGCACCGGTTTCGGCGGATGTACCGCCGGTCCGACTTTCTTCACGACGGCGTTGAATCCGTTGTGATCGTCCGCCGTGTACTCGACGATGCGCACGCTTCCGTCGGGCTCGTTCACGCTGTACGAACCGTGGACGACGTCGCCGTCCCGTACCTCATGCTGGGTCTTCACGTCGCCGGTATGGGGATCGTGCACGCCGTAATTGAAGGTGTATCTCGGGTGCGACTGTAACAGACACACATTGTCATTATAACGCTAGTTAGCGGCGAACATCCGCATGCCGAAGCAGGCGCATAATAAAAAAACTTTTGCTATTTAATATGCACGCTACGAGCTTATTTATTTTACATTCTCTGACACTTCCGTGCAGCTTGCAAATTGTTGGTAGATTTTGCAGAACGATTTTGATTTTTGCGGTCATACGTATTAATCGTGCATTGTGAAACAAAATTAATTTTCAAAAGATTAAAAAGTAGAAAAAAGTAGCCTAAAAGGTAAATTAATTTACATTCAGATGTAATTTAATTTATTGAATAAACAAGGTACTTTTTTATGTTGATTTTAATTTTATTGGATTTTAATTTATTTATTAAATTCTGGTAAATTTAATCCGCAACTGTGTAATAAAGCCATTTGCGAAGCACAATTCCGCGTGTTTTGTGACGCGACGCAATTATATCGCAATTATCCGGTCACGTAGTGCGATGTTTTACGATATTACTTGGAGCGCCGCTTTTAGTGACAATTAACGTCGCGAGAAAGCGACGACAATGAGCGTTGCGGAAATAGGCTCGACAATAAGATACGATGAGGACGGAGGAAATACCTTCGTCACACAGTCGCTTTTCAAAGAGACAGGAATTTAAATTAACATATACGCTTTTAGCGTCTAGAAATATCGCAAAGACTTGACGGGGCTTGACATTTTTCAGAAGGAAACGTGCGAGAATTTATTATTAAATGTTGTTAATAAAGTTGAAATGGTAGAAGTTGAAGTTGTGAGTGAAATATAATACTTTTCCTTTGAAAACAGATATGCTTACAATGTTTGATGCAGATGTTATTAAGTCTCGCCGCTTTTGTAAATTAAATTTTTAAAGTTTTTCCAAGAGGTTCTCAAAGAATACTCGCGCAATACTTTACACAAAAATTGATATATGCTCGCGGCAGAGAATATCAGCTTGCGAAAAAATATTTAGCTTGCAAAAGAAGACGTGAAAGGGATACTCACGTAATAATCGTAGTGATTATCCTGATCGGCCTGGTGTTTGTAGCCGTACAGTTCCTGATCCGCGTCCACGTGCAGCGGCGCGGCTGATACCGCGTGTACCGGGATCGCGACCGTCGGTAGAACTTTGTATGCGGCGGATCCGATGTATCCATCGAGATCGCTGTAATCGCCATAGGACAGGCCATGGTCGCCGTTGTAACCGCTGAGAACCACCGCGTGGCTGCACGCCAACGCGGCGCAGAGGAAAGCGACCGTCTGAAAAGCACAATTCGCGATCGTGAATCTCTTCTGTGGGAAAACAAGATTGTTAATATGCGAAGTTGTGTCAAGGATTCGATAGTTTCTTTTAAGTTCCTCTACAGCGTTGAGGTCTTCTCTTCACTTTCTTTTTTCTTCTCTTTGAGAACATCCGAAACATTTTCCCTCATCCAGCGCCGCGCGCCTTGTACAATATAAAGCGTCCGAAGTGTAACAGCGGATAATCGACACCCCATGCAAGCGATTTTCTTAGACATCTGTCAATGTGAGATCTCGCTAGGTTTTGAAAAGTCATCGGAGCTGATTAATTGGGAAAGTCTCTCCGGTGAGATGCGAGTTTCGATGTTTCGTTAAAACCTCGAATCGATGAGAAGAATCGTCCCCCTTTTCACTTTCATGCCGACCTTGTTATCCGCAGACCAATAGATCGTAAGGCAAATGTCGCGGAAGTGGTTAAGAATTTCGCTTCCTTATCCGTCGCGATGAAAATGATACATCGCGAATAAAAGGTTTTATACCCCCAGAACGAATATTCATGCCTGAGAAAGCTGATTCCGGTACTTTGAGGTAAACCGGAGAATTAGGAAGAAAGAGAAATCTGATTTGATCAAAAGCTGAAAAAACAACTCGGAATGACAGTAAAATTCTCTTTACAATTACTTTGAAAATGTTTATTAGCAACAAATGCAACGTTACATCCAAAGTTTCTAAAAAAACAGATCACTCCAAAATTTTTTAAAGAAATAGAAAAATGCGTTTGTGTATATAAATCGTAAATTTTATTGTAAGTACAATGCAAATAAGTATTCTAATCTAATTCAGAAATTAAGTCTATCTATCTATCTTTAATTAACAAAAGAGATAGGTAGATTACTGAATGCTCGCAGATAAGTAATTATAGCATATAACAACTAAAACAAAAACAAAAATCCCCAATCAAAATTAAAGATTCTTAATTAGAGCTTAAAAGAGATGAACCCCCCAACTATTCATCAGGACTCAACAAAAAGCAATTTTGAAATTATCTCTTTTGATAGAAAGCTCCGCATAGATAAGATTCCGTCAATTTCATGCAATGTTTGGTAATAATCATAACGTTCTAGCAAACGAGAGAAAGGGAAATAAGGGAGATTCACTCGGACGATAGCGCGGCGCGGCGCCGGAAGTTCTCTCGAACGCGGCCGACAGGAAAAGCGACGCACCACTCTCGTTCATACCGCACTCGCGCGGGTTCCCTTCTCTCTCCGTACCTTCAGCATGATGTTTCCACAATGTTTCCGCTCACACCACGTTTACCGTATGCGAGACCGTCGGGCGCGAAGTCACTGATAGCATTATTCCCAGACGATGGGCTTATATCCATCTCCCACCTCAGGATGACTCCGTTCCGGGCAAAAGCTTTCGGCCTCGGGTGCCACCACTCCTTCAGGCTGCCGTTGTAGGTTGTGCCCTACCTCCCGTGGATCTTTTTGTGTATGAGAAAACACACGATACGATCCACGTGCTCAACCGCGGCAGTGACACACGTCGGTGTTAATCACTCGTGCGAAAATCCTGAAAGGGATTCGGCCGCCGTGTTCAAATCGGCGCATTACGCTCGCGATTCGATCGGAGGAGACGATCGATAAGTTGATAGTTGCTGCAAATAGGATTTGGCTGTCTTAGTTAATGGAACGGGCCGGGTGAGACAGAATTGCTTGTATTATTCACGGACATCACTCTCACGAATCTTGCAGTTATTCATTAAAGATGCAGCAAATTGATTCGGCCGCTAGAGCTGATTATGGAAAGGATAGGAGGAATCGCCAGCGGATAAACCTTATTTCACGAATTGTTTGCTTCGCAATTACGTGGAGTTTGTACATAATTCTCAAATAGCGGAAGGTAGTCAAGTAAACGTGAAATTGAATGGAAATGTCAAAATGATTTGATCTTCTGTCATCAATTTGACGAAAAAAAAATTTATTTATTTAAACGTTGCGATAACGCGTTTTATTAATATTTTTCAAAAAACAATTTAATTATATTGGGTAGAAATTTATTTCATATTTAAAATTTTTCCGTTTAAAACTGAAAATACATATTGAATTTTTTTCTCCAATGTGAGAAAAATACTGATACAAATAATACTCTATTATCATATAACATGCTTTGAATTAAGTCTGATATTGTAAAATCCAGTTTATGGAGCTTATTTATAAAACGAATTTAAATGAAAAAGAATTTAAATATAAAATTTATAAAAAAAATTCTCCACTGGATATAATCTGAATCCACTGAGATTAAGAACTTTTTGTTTGATACACTATATTCTTTTATTATTCGATTTAATCATAAATTACGTTAAAGGCTATATGAAAGAACAGTTGATTGCTTATGCATCATTGTTACTGTGCGTTACGTCATGTTTTAGCGTAAGAAGCAATTGCTCTCACTCTTTCACTCACTCTCTCTTTCTCTTTCATTTACAGCCGAATTAATATTATTCTTTTTTTGTGAAATCGCTCACGCAGTTTCTTCGCAGAGAGAACACATAACGCAGAGAGAACGCATAACTAATGCGGGAAATTTATGCCAAATTCCTTTTGGCCGCGAAATAAAACCGGACGCGTTACAGAATATCCTGAAGAGAAAGGATATATGTATATTTGTTAATTACAAAAAAAACTTGTTGCTACTTCTTACCCTATACTTATTTTAACAGAACTTTTATATGCAAATAAACTTTTACTAAACTAACAATTATATGATCTTAAAGTCCACTTTACACGATTTACAATTCGCGATAGGATTTTATGATTTTATGTTTAAAATATAAATGTAATTATAAATAAAAAAATTTCGTATTATACGGACTATAATTTGATTTATATTATGTATAAAACACAAAGCGATAATAAAAGAAGCTACTTGTAGCTTCATAAGAGATCAATAGTCAAAAAGTAGATCTAAACCTGTACACACAAATACACTGCAAAACCGTTTCAAATGAAACTTTACATATGTTTGTGTTTATGTGGATTAGATTATTATATAGGTTATATATCCACATAAAGTTCGTTTGTTCATCCGATTGGACACAACTATTATACTCAATGCTTAGAGTTTTTCATTAGACAATTGGTACAATTAATTAATCACGGGTTTTTATGCACTGCACATATTTGATGCGTCTTCTAATATTAAAAATAGAGCATTATAATTTTGACTGTGTTCAAATGTTTTAACTATAAAATTATAAATGGAATTCTATTTCGAAATTTGTCGCCATTTATTATGTAAATTGGTTTTTTCATAGACTTTACTTAAATCCACTTCACTTATCTTATAAATCTTGTATAAAACGGAACGATAAACGGAACTTCGCATTATTATGATGCTTCCTGTTTCATAATTATGATACGAGATAATTAGTGTCATATATATATTATGTGCACAATATATGTGTACACAATGTTCTTGTACAAAAAACTTCTCGAATATATTTCTAGCTGACAAAAAGGCGTGGTAGCTTCAGTACTATTCTTACGCAATTCTCGACAAAGCCCGTTTGTCTTCGCAACTAGCAATGTTATATCTTTGCGCACGTAACGTACACATCATCATCGTTCCGTGAACGCGATCCAGCAACCACCTTTAAAAAAAAAAACGGTTCCGCCCAAGTGATTACCAACGCGATCTATCTGGATCAAGATCATAAACGACAAAACCTTTCGATCTCCCAAATTCTTTTGTTGCACATTTACGTAATACCGTGCCGGACTTATTGTTCAATGTTCCTCTGAGAGAGAGAAAGAGATTGCGTGACTTCATTATTTTTGTGCGATATGTTGAAATTTATTACTTTAGTAATGTGTGTGAAATGCGTGGCATGTTGATTCTGGCTGATTGATTGTTTAAAGTTTGATTACATTGTTTTTTTCTTTATCTTAACGGTATTTTTACGTAGAATTTTTTTCCTCTCAAAAATGAAATTTCCATAAATAAAATATAAATGAATTTTATTTGCTTTACGTATCTACGCATGTGAAGCTATTATACAAACAGTCGATCGATTTAATTCGACATAATCGCGTACAATCAAAATGCAATTTATCAGCTCACAATGAATGTAAAAAATATTTGTACAGGGAAGATTTTTATAAAAAAAGCTTTATTCGTAGAAAATGAACATTAATTAGCAATTTATTAATGACAAATACAATGAATTGAATATTTTTTAAAATTATTATAAACAAAGAAATATAATATAATTCAAATATATTATATTCGATCTTATTATATCTAAATATATAATTCTAATTAAGAAAAACAAAATAAAAAAAATTTGTTTGCTATGACACTTGTTGTATTTCACTCGCAATTGAGGCGTACAACAGCAAAATGTTGTAAGAGTCAAAATTGCATTTTAATGTATGAATTGTAAGTGTTGTGTTCTATCACATGCTAATATCTGATGTTGAAATGCTACTACGAGCAGAAAAAATTGGGCAGTGTAACTCAAAACATAAGTTTAATGTATCGTGCAATTGGCAATTCCACATGACGCCACACGATTTATTTTTCAACTTAATTAAACATTTTTGCAGAGGCTGAGAGAGAGACTTGTTTATATCTTTAATTACAGTTACAGTAATATTTTTGACGCGACAGTTTTTAAGAAAATAAATTGTCTCTTTCTCTTGAAAAATTTAAGAAATGGCACTTGCAACATTTTGCTTTGGTATGTGTCAATTATTAAAGTGCAGTAATAAACATGCAAAATGGTTCTTGTTATTCGATCCCTGTTCTTCATTTTCTCGCACGAGCTGGATCTACGTAACGTTATGCGATCCAGGCGAGCTAAATCGCCTGATCGCCGTCACGCTCGCGTTTCGCAATTTGCGCTCCAAATTCAGATTTTCGTATGGCTAATAAGCGACCCATTTGTCCGCTGTTATTTCTTTTTTCTACCAATGACATTGTCTGCTGGACGCGTAATTGAAGGTTGCTTGCTTCCGCGGACGATTTCGTTAACCGTCAAGATATTACCACTTTCCTTCGACTTCGAGCCAACCCGTTTCTTACGTAGTCGCTTATTACTCGACGACGGCTGTGGCAACAGGATTTCATAAGGAATCTGGTGCTACGCTGAATTAAATTCGGTCGTCAGCTTGGGCGTCTTTCAGAAAAATGACAATGATGGCGATGACGACAATAACGGTAGTGATAATGATAACAAAAAAAAAAAAACGCGTCGCGAAAGAATTCTTCGTAAATAAGTTACTCCGAGCGGTTTAATGCTTTTCGAACTTATTTAAAAATAAAATCACGGTAGAGGTGATTCGTAGAAGGAAGAAGCACTCTTTTAAGAGAAATTTCCTTCATTTTAAGTGATAAAAACGCCAAGTCAATAAAGAAATAGTAAAAGCGGTTTATCTATATATATACATATATATATATATATATAATAACTTTATTGAATGCATGTTATTATTAATATTATTAGATAATAATTTTACATAAATCAATATACAGAGAAGTCAATAGCTATGCTGCCAGTAAGGAATATAACCATGTAATACGCTGTAACTAATCGGCTGATACCTTATTAATATATAGGTTGATGATTACATGTAATAATAAATTACTCAAAATAGAGAAATAGAATAAGGTAATCAAGTAAAGAGAGAAAAATTTTAAGGTGTAAGTTATTGTAAATATATATAAGCAAACAAAAGTTACAGTATATGACAATCTAATTAATAAAAACACATGGATATAATTAATAAATATAATTAATAAAATATAAATACTTATTGACATGATACTTTGAGTTTGCGCGTACGAACACATACACATACACAAACACACACACACACACACACACACACACACACACACACACACACAAAAGCTTTTACTTATTCTCTTATTTTTATTTCTATTTACGCATTTGAATATATATATATATATATATATATATGTATATAAATTTATAATAAAAGAGTTTAATATCTAAGAGTCTACAAAAGTCTATATAATTTATATAGACTAATATATAATTTATATGTGATAAATGAGTATCTTCCAACAAAGTTTATAGTCTATGGTATTTTTAAAAATGCGTTGTAACAATGTTAATTTTACATTCTACATTGATATTCACTTTGAAACAACTTTGAAAAAAATATCGTGAAAGAAACAGTGAAGGTGTCGGTGAGATCAATCCGTTTATCTGCGGTCGTGTAATATGTGTCAGCTCGTTGATTGCAAGTGAAGAATGATGTAATCATATGTCCTTCATAGGCATCAATTCAGATGACAAAATAAGGTGTAACCGTTGACAATGCACTCATTAAGAATCAAGAATAACAGGTATATTCATAGATCACAACGACCCTTTCTCACAGTCTATATAATTAAAAACATTACTTGTTCGTAAGGCGCATCGTTTTTTGCAAACAAATCTCGCTAAATGATCTATGTGAACTCATATGTGAGCAGAGTTGTGTAGATTCTAAATGCTAAATTAAATATTTAATTTAGCAACTAAATGAATAATTTTTTTACGTTAGTTTTTATCGTACATAAAAAAATATATAAAAAATACGTGATGTTTGGGAATCAGTATCAGTAAATCGTATTCGTATTTTCAGAGTACACATCAAAAATTTCATCGTAGTAAACAAACATCGTTATTGTTTGAAAGTGTACTCTTTCTGATATGAGTTTTAACTCATTGTGAATCATACATGTATAGAGTTTCTATTGATAAAATTCATTAACTTTTTTTATCCGCTCAACACAATTCTTGTTTCCGTGACAAAATATTGAATAATAAAATGCGATTGTAGAAATATAGAGGGATACACGTGCGGACATAATAAGAATATTTTATAGCGGAAAATATAACCTACATCTTTCACGAGCAAAATCACAGAATAATTATATTTTTGGCATTCTTAATTTTAATTTAAAATTTAATAATTTTGCATTTTTTATTAAAGAGAGCATTCTCATATTTGATTAATCCTATGTTACGCGCATGAGGTATAAAATATACTCCCTTAGGAATCTATTAAATTCACAAAGTAAATAGAGAAGTAACTAAAGTAAAATTTTTTTATTGACTGAATGTGAACAAATTGTTTTACAATTAAAGAAGAACTTTTGCAATTATCTTTATCTAAAAAATACATACAGAATATTACCAATCTATATTTAACTGTAAATCATTAAAAAGAACAATGAAACTTGAGATAGTTGAGATGAAATACATCCTACATGAGTAATTAAAGTTAAAAAAAATTATACGAGTAATGTAAGACTAATAATTCAAACGCACGTTCCGTCAATTAAATCTCATATCTACTTTATTCTGATAAAAAAGATTTGACAAATGTTTCTCTATTATTTCAGTATGTAAAATATTATTAAAATATCTATGCTGAAAATTAGAAAAAAACTGAGAAAAATCTTTAGTAAATGTCTCTTAATTATTTGTTATTCTTTTCTAATTATTAAATAGAAGAAATGAGTTCATCTTCACCACGCAACACCACGTGAAAATAAAAACATCATCTGTATTTTTCATTTTTTTCAAAGAAAATCTTCTTTGTCATCTTTTCTATTAAGTGAATCTATTTTGTTAAATGCTCCACTTCGCAACCTGGAAGAGACCTACGACCTGTCCTCGTTACGATTCTAATAACCGTGAAGTCGTGAGAGGTTCACTCGTGACTATAATGCTAAAGAGCATCGACATACGCTCAACGGTATGTCGTAAACAAATAAATTACTCATTATAAACTCCAATGAAAAAAGACAAAAAGGGAATTTTTGTATACAGGATGCTCATTTTATTTTTAACAATATCTGGAAATCACAGAATTTAAAAAAAATTATTTTATATAAAAGTTGTATGTGTAAAGATGATAAAATCAATTTTTAAAAAATCAAATTTTTTAAAGTCATATGAAGATTATTGTTATTTTTTAAAAATAAAGTCGTATGATTTTTTTACACAATATGATTCCTCTAGTTATTCTGCATATAAAAGTATTAAAATAAAATTATCGAAAATCAATCACTAGATATTTTACTTTTTTTTTTATTCTGGCATATTTTGACATGAAATATAAAATATCCCATAAACTATTAATTTTTTGATAAGTACTTTAAATACTTTTATGCGCAGAATAATGAAATAAATCAATTGAGTAAAGAAAACAGTTACTTTTCAAAAAATTGTACAACTTGCAACTACATTTTTTTTTAAAGCATCTGTATTTTTTTTACACAAATTGATTCATCTAATTAGTCTGTGCAAAAGTATTAAGGTATAGTTATCAAATGAATGGTTTAAATATCTTATATTTTATGTCAAAATATGCTAGAATAAAATGTAAAATATTTCGTAAACTGATTTTTCGATAAATTTACTTCAATATTTTTATGTGCGGAATATGTAACTAAGAGAATCATATTATGTAAAAAAATCATACAATACATTCTATTTAAATAATAATAATAATAATCTTTTTGTGATCTCAAAAAATATAAAATTTTTTTAAAAATTCATTTTATTATTATCTCTTTCAGACTATATAACTTTTGTCTGAAACAATTTTTTCTAAAATCTTCTAATTTCCAGATATTTATAAAAAATAAAATAGAACACTGTACATATTTAACAAAATTCAATACTTGCAAAAACTTTGAAAAACTAATTCAAAAATATAAAATGTTTAGAAATATAAACAATATAAATTATTTATAAAAATTTATTTGTTGAAATTTTAAGATCCCGAAAATATAAAATTGAAATGATCTGGATGAGACTTTTCATTAAATCAAATTTTATTCCGTTCGTTGAATCGATCTTAATCTGCTAAATATCAAATTTGCACTATAATAGATGCTGAAAGATGAGAAAAGGAGGAACGTGAGAGATAATGTAACTAAAGTTAAATCACGAACTACGTTTGGATTGATCGTTTAATTGAGTCTTATCAGTGAAACCAGAGGGGTCAATACGCTCTTATCCTTAAGCCATCGAGTAATGGATTATACCCCATCTCATTTTAGCTATTATTCAAACAGCGAAGTGTTAATCCCCCCCGTTTTACGGGGACAATTTGCGCGCGCGGGGGACAGCCCGTTTGACTTCGCGGCTTTGTTTGTACAGAGAACCCCGGCTATACACAGTTCCTGCCGTCCTTTTCTCTTGCTCTCCTCCTGTCACGTCTGTATCAATCCGCGACGTTCTGCGCGGCGTGGCCCCGCGACGTGACGCAACGTATTGTTTACGAGCCGCATTTCAATACAATCGTGTGGGAAACGTACGCGCGCACGAAACGTGGGGAAGAAATGTCTCGGCATATCCTTGGCACACCCCGAACTATTTATGTTAGTACTACTGGCTTAATCTGACTCTCGCTTTCGACCGCGGCTCCAACCTTAATTCGGTGAGCCGTTTTTGTTTCGATGTCCAAGGATAAGCAGTTTCCTTTCCTCGCCGTCCGTAATTATTTATCTTCCACTCTCTGACGCTACAATTTTATTACTATCTTTGCAGTTAAACGAGCTTTCACGTAACAATTTCCTCGAGATCCCCTTACACATAACTCCTGCTAGATTACTTCTCGCTTTGAACATTTGGATGTAATAAAGTTATACTTGTTTACAAAACATTTCTCAGTTGTTTGATCATAAATCGTATAGCTATTTGTATTTTTTAGAGTATTTTTTTAAAAAATTCGGATTATTGTACTTATTTGTATGTAAAGAAAAATTCAATAAAAATTGGCAAAATTTTTGTATAAATTTAACTTCTCAATAAAACGAAATCTTTGACGTAAGCGTGATCGCAGGCTTTGATCGCAAAAACTTTCCGTGTTATTGGCGAACGTTTCTTTTTCTTTGAAATCGATGAATTTACTTTGGTATGCAAAAAACGGTGATGCAGCACACTGTAACGTGCGCAACGCAATAATTTGCGTATATCCGATAACGTATGACATTGGAGCATCGGTATATTTTCCGCGCTGTTAAGCACGAGGCGATACAATGGAGGCTGCTAATGGTATAAAATGATAAGTCTAATGTAAGATGGCGATCGGCTAATTATCCCAGTACGCGGCATCCGTAGCTGCTTTAGCTGCGCTCCGGAATTTACAGACAATAGCGATAGCTTGAATGGCGTCTTTGCTCGAATGGAATACATCGCGAAAAGTCGCGAGCTGAAACAATTCGTATTTCTTCGCGGTAAGTGAATTAGATCAGTTTTTTTTAACAAAGATATGTACATCTAGAGGCATACGGTAGAATCTCGATTATCCGATTTAGTATGGATCGATCTTAAATTGAATAATCAGGGAAATCGGATAATAGCGGATATATTTTATTCTACAATATAAAAAAAAACATGTTTTAGAGATAAAAACTATTTTAACTATTTTATTTTAAATCCTGTCACAACTTAATCACAAATCTGTTTTTTCCTAAAATCCAAGTATTTAGTTTATTAGATAAAAATTAAGTAGTAAAATTTAAAAGTTAATAACTTTTAACTTAGTTAATTTCAATATTAAAATCATTAACTGTTAGTGTGCTTTTTCTCAAAATAAGTAATTAATTGATCATTTTAGTATTAAATTTCTATGAGAGCAATGAATTAACTTTTAATTTTACTAACTTTTATTTTAATTTTTAATTTTACTAACTTGTTATTTTAACTTTTAACTTATTATTTTATATATATTAACTTTAACTTATTAATTTTTTTCTAAGTTAAAATTAATTTTTTTTATTTTTGACATGAATATTTGGTAGTGAATCAGATTATATCATTTGATTTTCGCGCCGTATTTGACTGGCCGTCAGAGCGCTGATGTATATATCCAGTATCTAGAGAGTTGTCGAGAGGCAGAGTTTGTGTGCCGCGTTTGGAGATGTACTAATTTTCGGAAATATACAGCTTGCTATCCACAAAGCCCTATCGTTCATCCTAACGAAAACTTTTGTGTTCTATTTCGTTTCCTATAATTTTTTTAAAAAATTTTAAACATTCGACAATTAGAAAAAGTCCAATGATCGTAATGGATATGATGCCTTGCTAGTGCAAAGCTACTTATATTTTTCTTGAGTTTAAAAAAGAGAGGAAAAAAGAAAAATTTATTTTAAAGCACTGTTTCGTAAATCAAAATTTTATTTAAATAATATGCAACATAGAGATATTCTTTTATGATAATTATTATCTATCTAATAATTATTATCTTTATCTAGATTTTTGTGT
>JANQDE010000126.1:266171-288165 GCA_037157785.1 Cephalotes varians
TATATATATAATATTAAATTTATTCAATAATCCACATTATAATTGTACTTTTGTTAGAGTAATTTAATCTAAATTTTTTAATATTTTTAAAATTAAATCAATTTTTTAATATTTTAATATAAATAATACCTTTTAAAATTAACATTTAATTTGACTTAAATTAATTCGATCTTAACGAAACTTTTAACTAAATTAGTTTTTTATTCGTGCAACTTTTATTGTAATTCAGTTAATTTTATTCATCATATAGGTCATTAACTTTAATTTAATTTAGTTAAGAAAAAAGACTAACTTACCAATTCTGCTAAAATCTTAATCAAGTGAAACACAACAATTCATTTGTTACAATAGATTGGTACATTAGATGCAATATAGGATCAAATATAAATAGAAACTGAATGGACTGACTGAGAGAGAACGCTCGATAGCGAGATCAGATCGAGGTTTTACTTTATTTCTATTCGATTAACTGCAATTTTCGATTAACTGCAACGTTATATAATTGTCAAGTAGTCAAACGAACAACCTACTAATGTCATGTGGAACGCGCTGATGTGGCTAGGCTTATTTAAATAACAAAATGATTCAGCAGCGGTTTCTACCGGTGCTATGACAATCATTTCTGTCATTCATGTTTCAATGGCATGCTGCCAGTGGAATACTTATGACCGTTACGCAGCGCGTTTGTTGCGAAGAAAGGCAAATGTATTACGGCACGAGAGTGTGTGCTTCTGGAGGGTAAAAGTGTTCCGACATGTTTTCCAGAATGACGCTTAGAAAATGCGCCTTCTACGGATGCGCTTGTTATTCTGGAGCAGTAGAAACGAAGTAAGAGAATAGTCGATCTTTCTGCATTCGGATTTCGCGCCATTCAATGGCAAACGAGAGTGAAACCTCTCCAGTTGAATAACTGTGTCGTAACGTCAGGAAGTCAGGAATTTTTCTGCTTAGAGAGTCATTCTACTTAATACGCGTATCTTCATTATTCCGGGCGGATGAAACTGGAGAGGCGTACGCGGCCAGCCAGAAATCGATTGGTTGCCGACGAATCGATAAGCATCCGCTTCTAAAGAGGATTCTTCGACATAAATTAGATATAACCAGATAACACGAATTGTCCAAAGTAATAACGCAAGCGAACAGTTTCGTCACAGAATTTACGAAATCAAGATAATCGGCGGGAAAGAATGACAATGCCAGTTTGGAGAGGAGCGTTATTATAATTCCCCGATCATGCGATTCATATCCTCTCATCGTTTATTAATCGCGAGACGCGATTCATCAGGAACACATTAGCCGGTAATTCCGTCGCGAAACGGCCGCGCTGGTTTTAATCGGCGCGGCCAATTTTATCCCACGCCGTAACAGCTCCACACTCCCTGATATTACTGCTTGTGCAAGGGTCGATTAGAAGGGGCAGAGTCATCGTCGTGAGTAAGACGGAGAAGAGAGAGAGAGAGAAAGAGAGAGAGGAATAAAAAAAATGGAACGAGTCACTACGGCGATCCACACGTGTTTACACGTTCCTGTTCCCACGTCTTAAAACGGGGCTCCGCAATCGCACAGCATCTCAGCCTCATTATGTGGCTTATCTTGCATCGACGGAGACAGACTCCGCTTCCGCGGCTGAAAGTCCTGGCTGCATAAGCCGAAGAATCAAGGATCGACAGACATATATGTATGTACCTCGTAGTCTTGATTACCGGTGAGCGGCGCAGCCAATTTCAATTTAAGCGACTGCCAACTGAAATACCCGAGACAAAAGAGGATTAAGGATATCACATCCATTAAAGAGCGTAATAATACATATAGTTTTGATTAAATTACAGACTATTCTCTCGAAGATCTCGAATTAAATCGGCCGCCTGTTATCTCAAGTTATCTTCAGTGAGTTTCCAATAAGTTTGACGCTCGAGACAGACGAATGCGTGGGCACGCATGATTGATTACGCCCGACCGCGATTAGATCCGTCTCAAATAGAATCGTTTCCAAGGTAGGCCGGATGATAGCCGTCATCGCCGACTATCGCGTTGCGAGCGAAGGCAAAAGCGAAGACGGCGGCGTTGATGTTAGCCGCTGCCGGGTGGGAAAGTGCCGCCGAACGAGGTTGTTTCAGCCCGCCTTGAAGAGCCTTGCGAGCTCGTTCCGCGATCTTCCAAGAACGCCTCGCGCCGCCACACCTCGTGTTGCGAATTGCGGTATGACGCGAGTTTTGCGCGCAAGGATCCCGCTTCCAACTCTTTTGCGCGACTGCGATTATCATTAGAGTGATCGACGATAATCACGCTCTTTTAGAAATTGTTCTCTCTTCGAACGACAGACACCCCCAGTTAATTCGAAAGGAATGATGAGACGCTTCAATGTTTCGCTCGCTCTCGAATCGTTCGCCAGCGGTAAAAATGAACCAAACAATAATAAAAATTGCGCGTGCGAACACGGGCGCGCAACTTCTCTCAGTTCATTACAAATGCATGTACGCAACGCTAATTAATGTATCGCGGTCAAGACTCGCATATTGGCGCAACATTTTAGGAAATTTTTGGTGCGTAAATTTTACTCCAATAAATTACGATAGACAATATACGAGGGGTCTTCAAAAAGTTTCTGCACTTTTATACTTTTGTTGGAAATGGTGACAGGTAATATGTAATTAAGTAGTAAGTGGCTAACCTTGCAGTTTAGTATAAGAGTTGTTGTGAGGGTAGAAAAGTGATGTAATTTGTTTTTGAATTTCTTAATAGATAGAGTTAAAAAAAATGCTGAAACTTTTTGAAGACACCTCGTATATGCATAAAAGTGAGAACAATTTGCGGAAAGCGCTACGGTTGGTTAAGAATACATTACATCGGATTACATTATATTCAATTAAATATACATAATACGACTAATATTACACGTGCGAATTTAATTAACATACGGAAAGAACGATTTTGCTGAAAGATCTAAAACTTTAGTTGGATAGCAAATCAGAAAAGTAATTTGTTGAACTATCAAAATAATTATGTAGAACGCTTTAAAATTAATTGCTAAAATATCAACATTTTTTGCGGCATTACTCATTATTTTTAAAGTTCTTATAAAATTATTTTAATGGTACAACAAATATAAATTATTTTCAGAACTGTATTTAGCAAAATTTTAGATCTCTCAGCAAAGTCATTCTTTTCATGCACAGTAATGTAGAGAAATTTCAGACTGTTATTGTAGTTCATTGTGATCGTAAGTTTTACGCCAAAAATACATGCGCTTTATATAATTGCAATATTTGCGTGAAAAGAATCCACGCGATAAAAAAAACGCGCGAAAAATAAGTACATGATGAAATAAGTACATGAAAGAATGATTTTGCTAAAGTATCTAAAAAAGTAGCTCTGAAACTAATTACATCATGAAAATAATTATGTAGAACGATCAAAATGATTGCTAGAATGTAAAACCTTTTTCTTTGCTCGTTATGTCTGAGCGTCCTACATAATAATTTCGCTTAATAATTCAGTCTAACAAAATTATTTTTAAATCTATATCTAGCTAAATTTTTAAATACTTCAACAAAATCGTTCACTAAAAAGAAAGTTAATAATAATAAAGTCTAATTACTAATGCTTTGGTGAGATAGTTTCAAATATTCGGTTAATATAATCAAAAAATTAACTCTGAGTTGAATAAACGCTAATTTTACTTTATTTAACAATTATTACTTGGTTATTATTATTATATATGTTTGATAATATTTACCATTTATTAAATTTCGCACCAATATTCTAAACAAAATACATTAGTTATTATCAAGTTTCTTTTTTCAAGATGCTTTCCTTGTATGTGACAATTAATATTACGAAATTTTATCGCCACGAAAAATGTCATATTACAAATTGCGTTAATACGCATTCTTATCGGAATTTAATGACACACGGAGAAAACGGATAGTTTTCGCTTCCGCAGCAAAACCGTTGCTGTTATTGCACATTTGATCAGTAAAAGTAATCAGATTTTGCTATAATTGTTGTTTTGGATCATTCGATATTATTTTAATTTTGATAAATTATAAATTTTTTCCTGACTACTTTTATCAAGTTCATTTTTTCGGTATTATTTGTAATAATTGTCAAAATTTATTATAAATTTATTGGGTCAAATTTTTTCCGTATGTTTAACAAAAGGAAAATAATGTACACCGAAAATAATGTATAATCTAATCATTTCATATTAAATAATAAGTTACTTAATAGTTACTATATATGTATACTGCATATTATATTACTATCGGTGATTTTAATTGGTTCCAGAAACACTTGCTGCATCATTGAGCGCCATCGTGCTTGATGTTAATTAATTTCAAAAGTAATATTGCCGTCCGTTTATTAACGCTTGCACAGCCATACGATGTTAATTATTGAACAGGAATCACGTACGGTTTACGTGATGCAGCAGCGTTGCAGCAACGTGGAGATTGGACGTGCAATTTGACGGATATCGTCAAATGCATGTATTATCTACTATATCACAGTACAGCACGGTCAAGCTAGATCAATCATAGACCATAGTGTTTTGCACAACTCGCAATCCCATTTAACGTAACGTAAGAACATCAAAGGACACAATTTAACGTGATGATTAAAATGTTACTTCGTCATGCGAATAATTTTTATTTACATTTCAAAATAATTTTGCAAATGTTTATAAACATATACCTCTCTATCTATTTATCTACAGATTTTGGTAGGAATTTTTTGAACGCGTTATTTCTTATGCGCGATTTGGGGGGGGGGGGGCTTTGATGTTCGCAAAACTGATATTCATCGCGTATCAAATATGATATTGACATTCAGCTGATTTCCATGTTACTGACCTACTTCACTGTCGCATGCGAATAGAATTTTATAACGATATATTTTTCGAAAGAAAATCCATCTGGTGTAAAATTGACATATGTATATCAAGTAACTTTAAACCTGTCAACATTCTATAAATCTTCTCAGACATAATCTCTCTAGTATTTTAATTTTAATGTAAAAATTAAAACTAGAAAAGGTTATTTCTAATAATAGATAAGATTATCTCTAATAAATTTCTTGAATGAGATATATGATGAAGAATGAATACACTCTACTTAATACACAATATTTTAATTTATTTCGTATGCTTGATTTAACATTGTATTAATTTTATTTTATGGAGCGCTCGATACATCATGATAAAATTGAGAGAGTAATTTTTTATTCTCGAAAATTACAATTAATCAAAAGTCTTTGTTTCATGTCTTTCACTCGTTATCTCTATTTTATCACGATTCACTGAACATTTTGTATATGTCATTATCGCGTGTCTATTAATTTCCTAATATTTATTATAACTTTATAATTGACAGACGTACTTTGTGCACGCACTTTGTTGAGGAACAAGATTTACACGTGTGTAAGAAACGTCCGGTCGATCGCCGCGAGGCTTGTCAGTTGTCTTCTTCGCGAACGATAGCTGTCCATCAGAAAATACGATCACATAATGAACAGAGTTGCAATTTGCCAAGAGTCAGATTGACAGCTAGTCAGATATGACATTACAAACGTTACAGGTTTCGTAATTTATTGAACATAATGCACAATTCCTTATCTTAATCAAGTTTTATTATAAATGATATTTGAATACGCGAGAGTTAGGCTGGACAAGTAATTAGGAACGCGTGGTAATCATTGTATGAGTCGTAAACCATGGATTATATAGGAAATTCAATATACGGGATTCAGAAGCTATCGCATTTCAATTAAATTAATTAAAATCAGCTTCGTATATTATCAGTATTGTTCGCATACGCGAATTCAGAAACCTTTGTCAATAAGCGCGACAACTTGAATGTCATTGCTATCTTTTGCAAAATGCACGCGACAAATTTTTATGTACTTCCAATGATCGTTTGCTCGATCTCGTTTCCGTCGCACTTGCAGGGAATGGAATTTTTTTCACGTTGCTATGTTGATTTGATCAAAATGACTTGCTTGCTAACTTCAGGCACGATTTTGTATCTGACGGCGGAATGTAATAATGTTTTTTACGAAGTTACCTGCGCCACGGAAAAACCCCCTTGCTTCTTTGAGAGCGAAATCGTATTTAAAGTACATGATTGGACGCTAAGCCGCGATCTGAGTTTGCATTAATCGAGCGGGAAACTAAATTAAAACTTTAAAGCCGCGCATGTTTTAGATCGGAAACTGTAGAAACGGATTGCGGCATTTGTTCAGACAATGACCAATCTCGAAGAGTGAGCTTTATCAAGCGACAAAAATTTAAATTGTGACTGCTAATGATTAATGTTACTTCCTGTTGCCCAACTTTGCTACTTTTTCTAATTGTTTAGTTGTGAATATCTCAAATACGTCATAACTGTTGTACTAATTCAATTGTTATGCTAATTTAAAAAAACATAACGCGATACAGTATGTATTTACATATTACAGTATATTTATATTTACATCAACCCGTAATTTAATAGATCGTCCTGATTCCCTGAGAATTTTTTTTATTGTTTGCGTGACGTTGAAAGCTAAAACGATCTAGATAAGTACTGCTTGCACGTGAAAAAAATGATCCTCCGATAGCCATACATTTTTTATTATACGCTAAAAGACAGTATCATATTTTACAGAAAAGCAAAATCATTCGAAAAATGTGTAAAAGTATACTTTAACGGTCGCTCAAGAGTTTTATGGCGAACAAGTATTTCGAAGCACTTTGTACACTGTAGAGCGTAAGTATTCCTTTGAGGAATTTGAAACAGGAAGATCTCTTTAAGTTTTAATTAACTGTTGATTCAAACAAACTAAGTATTTAATTAAAATCATTATAGACCACCTATTGCAACGTTATATGAAGAGCGTACTCAAAATTCTTCACGTTATAATATTTACGAAGGCAATGTGTTATTTTAAGCGGTTTTAATTCCTCGAATTACTCATAACGAAATTAATTATATGTTACACATATTTTCAAACTTATGAAAAAATTATTAAAAAATTACGGATTATTTTAAATTTAATTCGCATTTAAAAATATTATAAAAAAATTTTAAATCGTTTAGAACCTGAGTCAAAAATTATTTCAATAAGAAGTGTTTTTGCACTCTATAATGGAAATAGTGACAGAAATCTCCATTTTTTTAGCCAAGTACTTTGAATACTCAAATAAAATTTTATTGCGATGCAAAGATTAGTTGTTCTATAAATAAACAAAATTTATTTATTTTTTTATTTATAAAACAGTTAATCTTTAAAACTTTGCATAAATTACTTAAGTACTTATATAAAGAAATTGTGATTTTTTTTCATTATTTTTTCATTAAATTTTTAAATTGTAATATTATAATAATAAAAAACAATAAATAAAGTAAATAAACTATTAAAAAATGTGTTGTTAAATAAAAATATGTTTTTCGTACAACTTTCATATGTACATAGTTTATTTAAAATATAAATATTAACACATTTCCAATTTCAATTAATTTCTTTTTTATAGAGATCATACGTGTGATACATCCTTAAATAATTCCGACATTAGCATTTACGAATTAGCATATAACCATCAATGAACATAAGCCTCGAATACAATATGAACTCGCTACATAGTTACATATTGACAAATAGCAATCTATCACAGATGATATCGTAATAATTACCTTTTGCATGATTAAGTTTTACTAGCAGCAACTATAACTTCTTTCATAAATCCTGTTAGGAATCTGTTTGAAAGGTTCGTTAACTTAATTAGTGGCGCCGGGTCTATTTGAATGCACTTTTTAAGGCGCTCGATTTACGCAAAGTTGTATATGTATTCTCAATTATGTCTGCATGTGTGGATAGCGTGGTCGTTGCATATGAGCGCAAAAACACCCACGCGATGTACATTAACGTGTTGTCCTAGCAAAGGGATCCGATGTCGCTAATATGTGTAATATCGATTTGTGCACAATTGTCTAAGTTACACACGTCCTGAAAATCGCTGAGTAACGCTTTTATTTTTAGATCTGCACGTACAAAACGATGGATGGCGTTAATGACGTATTTATAAAGTCATGCATTTTTTAAACAAATACATTATATTTATTTTATTATATATATTTTGTTCACGTGATTATTTACCTAAATATACATGGTCATTATTTGCTGTAATATTTATTAATGTCGACAAAATGAAATTAAATATAGTGTAAATCGAGATTGAATTTTAATCGTGTATTTATTGTATCAAACATAATTCTCTTTTTCGTTTTAAAAAAAATATCCGAACTCTCTGAGCTAAATTTTTATGATTCCATTAACTTTATGCATTTCATTACAGTTAATTTAATTATTCATAATTATAGTTATCTGTTAAAACCTAAATTTATAGGGTAAACTCGGATAAGATGGCCATAGTTTTTTTAAAATGCATAAAATGTACTTTTATTTTTGTTATTTTTTTATAACGTTTGGTATGTCATTTCACTGAAGCCTAAAGTAAATAATATTATCAAAATTAAAGAAAAAACATTTAACAGAGATTTAATATTACCAAAATATTACAAAGTGAACATTGGCCATCTTATCTAACTTTTACAGAAAAGATGGCCATGGTATTACGGGACAGTTGGCCACACATGTTTTATGTTAGAAGATGCATGTAGTATTTCATGAAATGATAAATAAGACTTACAATTTCATATATTCAGTGTAAATATATATATGTATATATATAAAATTTAATTTTTATATAATTTATTATTTAACTTAGTTATAATTATAAACATATGATACATTGCAATAGTGAAAATTAAAATCTGATGTAGCAATAACATAAATATAATTTTTAGTTTAAGAAAATCAAACAAAAATTTTATAATTAAAAAAATAATGTATGTATGTGTGTTATTTGGTGTTTGATATGATTTTTCCACATATTTGACAAACATCAACAAATGATGTACATGTTTCATGTAGCCATCGCTTGCACCGGATGCATTGAATCCAATCTACTTTTTCTTTTGTGAGCTCATAATTTTCCTTACATCCAACACATACATTTGATAAATTACTATCAGATACTTTCACTTCTTGTTTAGAACAGCTGTTGCTTGGAATATTTTTAATATGAATTAGTTTCTTCTGAGTTTCCTTAGATGATTTTCTAATAGTTTCTCTAATGGTTTTTTTGGGCACATTTTTTAATTTCAATTTTTTAATGTTTTCAGAAGACGTCAAATTAATAGTTTGATCATTCCGACGTTTTAACGTATTATCTTTTGTTATAGATGGTACTGGAGAAATTTCCTTTAATATTTTTGTAGGAGAGACAATAGATTGTACATTTTGATTATCAATATCAAGTTTGAAATCAACAATATCAATAATATCAATATTTTGTATATCCTGTACAACTGTGGAATTAGTTGTGGTAACATCAACTTCATTACATTCATTTCCTAAAGGAACTGTAAGTAATGGGGACATTGGTTTCACTGGAGTAGCATTTGTTGATGTATCATCAGAGTTAATAAATGCATAGTCAGGTATTGCATCAGGGTTGAAAGGATAAATTCCGGTAGCTTTAAATCCCGAAATAGCGTTTGCTGGTGTTGCTGATTTACTCCAGGTTTCATGTAATAGCTCTCCAAACTGTAAACGTGTAAGTTTTCGGCCAGGATGATTTTTCAGCCATTTAGAAGCAGCATAAAAAAAGTTATGTTTTACCGATTTAAAAACAGCACGATCTAAAGGTTGTAGATAATGTGTAGTATGACTAGGAAGACAAATTAATAAAATGCCTTCGGATTGCGCGAACTCAAGCATTTCAATAGAATTGCAATGAGAAGAATGACCGTCTAGTATCAAAGCTACAGTTCCTACTGACTTCCTTGGAAGAAAATGCGTTCTGAGCCAGTCAAAAAATAATGTTGTGTTTATATAAGCTGATTTTTCAGACATGTAAACAACAGATCCTGGGGGCATGCCATCTTCGAACTCTGGTTTTTTGTTTTTGCCTTTCATTATACAAGCCGGAGGAAGAAATGTACCTTCTGCATTACAACAAGCTATTACTGTTATCGTCTCTCCTTTTTCTCCAGATATTACGGAAGAAACAGATTTTGAACCTTTTTCAGCGATAACATGGCCGGGACGATTATTTAACTGCAGGCCAGTTTCATCCATATTATAAATAGAACCTGGTTTAGTAAGTAACCCATTTTGTTCAAAAATATCTCCCAGAAGTTTAAAATACTCATTTACTTTTTGTCTATTCATATTAAGACTTCTGGCAAGAGATAAGCCTTCTGATTTACGTACAGAAATATCAGGATGTGTAGACAAAAATGAATAAAGCCATTCATACCCAGCTTTTTGAGTATCATTATTAAATCTGTGTTTGATTTTAAGCTGATTGGCAAAGTTATAAGCCAATGCACGAAGATCATCTCGAGTAAATGGAAAACCATGCTTTTGCATTATTTTAATATGCTGTACCATTTTTTCTTCATTTTTCTTTCCAAGCGTGCAGGTAGGTCCCATTCTATCTTTTGTTATGTTACCAGATTTAAATCTTCTTTCAAGAGTCTTTCTGGGAATACCATTTTCAATACTTGCTTGACGTATAGAAGTACCTTTTTTAATGGCTTCTAGAGCAGCAGTTAATTGATCTTGCGACCATTTACCTCGCGTATGCTCTGGATTTCTATTTTTATTTGGCATCTATGAAAACACAAATATCATTTATATAAAAATATTTATGACAAATATTAAAATATTTTTAAATATTACAGTATATGAAGAGTAATGTTATAGTTAACTCTTCATATACTCTTATTTATTTTAATAAAACTTCACAACGTTACTTATTTTTATGAATACAATACGAAAATAATATTTTTAATTATCGTTCAATGCTATAAAAAAAAAGAATCATTAAAAGTAACGCTTTTCTGAAAGAAGTGAGTTTTAGTTATTAAATCAATTAAACCTATTAAATCAGTATTAAAAGAGCTTGCTTTTCTAAAGAAATTAAATTATATGTGAATGATAATAATCAATTAAATGTATGTGTTAAATGTAAGGAGAATTTTTAATTCATAGTGCATAGATTGGATTTAATCCGTTGGATTTATACGTTGCAAGCGGTAATTGCATGAAACTTGTACTTCTACGTGTACTTCTTTCTTTCTACGTATTTCTTAAGTTCTATCACCGTACATGCATATATGCTTTGTAAGTAGATAAGACAGATTTTATAATCACACTTCCGAACGATTCATTCATGATTCTTGTAAACAATGTAGACAGAAAGCACTACATTTTGCCAGTTTTCCCGCAAAAAGTTCCGATAAAAGTAAAATCTGACTTCTGTATCACTTGCTATGTATTAGGTATTGTTAAATTCCTTCTACAGAAAAAAGAATCAAGAAGAATCAAAGAATCACTCAAAAAGAATTGAGCTATTAAACGACAAAATTCTAACCTAACCTAACCTAACTTCATAACACAAAATAAATATTGATATTTATCGAAATTATAACAAAATCAAAGTAAAAAGAAACCTAATACTTACTTTTGTTGCACATTATCCTCAATAATTACAAAAAGCCAATGTTATGCATTGATAAGCCAATATTATAAGCAGTCGACTTTTGTCTTGCAGAACAATGCTGATGTAATTGTACGACGATAATGTTGGCCAACTTATCATGAAAAAAGTGGGCCATCTTTCCCGATTATTGATGGAAAGATGGCCATAATATTTATAAATAAACATTGAAAATGAATATATAACTTATAAGTCACATTACAATTTACGTACCTTTCTTATGTATGTAGTATTGGTTACGACAACTTAACTATAATTTATTGGACGTTATAACAACTTTTAGTGAGCATATGTGAAACTTTACAGGTAGCCGAAAGTAAAAATCTTATGTAATATTTACAATATTGTTATTTTGAATAGTGTATGCACATAAACTGCAATAAATATTCATTATCTTTGAGAATGGCTATACAAATGAACTATTTAGCAATTATTGAAGAAATTACAACCTATGGTCATCTTATCCGTGTGGCCATAATACCCAAGTTTACCCTAATATAAAGGCTAATACTATAAAATTTATATTTATTAAAGTAATTTCTGAACAAACTCCGCAGAAAGCGCTTTAGATTTATGCGAAGCAGATGTAGCTTAATTTCCATAATATATAAGTTAATAATACGTCTAATTTGGCACATCTGTTGTAATCCTCTTTCTTTCAACATCATTCTGATTGTGTGTCATTACGTTTATCACAAGGTTCCAAAGCTTCTCCAAGAACGGAATAAATTTGAGAGTTATTAAAATGGATTTGTAGACAAATTGTAGGAAATACTGCCACACACATTAAGCTTTATTAATTTGTTAAACAATATATGTATATTAAACAATATATGGAATATACAATATATGTATATTCCATGTATATACAAAGTTCCATATACCATAGATTTCATACGTATGAAAAAGTTATATATCCTCTAAAGTTCTATTTGTTATCAAATACTAATTTAATTACTGATGAATCACGCAATAATTACATATATTATACATATATTTCTTTTAGCTTTTCATTAAAAATTTCATTAAAAATACTTGTCATTTGTTTTCCAAGGGACTCGTGTATCGAATACAACAACGATCTAGACACCGTAAATGTCGCGATCGATGCAGGGATTGCCGGGCATGTATTGCCCCAACCGGATACGATCGACTTATGCTAATAGGAAAATCCTTTGATTAAGATCAATAGAATCTTCCGGGTCGGAGTGTTCCCATGCCGCGTTGTTGTTGCCGCAAGTCTTGGCACAAGGTTGCCTGCATAGGGTTATGGGAGTCGGCTTGTTAATATTGAATCCCGAAGCGCAATCGATATTCCGATTCGCTGAAGAATTGAAGAAGGTAATGATCAGCAATCTGTGGAAAGATGGGTGAGGACTTGAACATCACGGTGATTGATAAGCTGTCTCGGCCTAATCGGATTTTCCACGTGTCGTCGCGCACGTTCCATTTGATGGCAAGACGCATTATTAAAATTAATTAAGCGCCGTTACATCGAAGATTTTACATCGACGCCGCGCCCGGCTAATGGTGCAATATGACGGTCTGTCTCCCCGCCATCGGCGGGGTAGCGCCGTTTTAGCTCGTCGGTCCCGGGTATCATCGTATCACATTAATCTGCTGCTCGTGACACCACGGCGGGATAAAAATGAAGAGGCGATGCCCGAAGAACGGGAAAGCAATGCGCAGCGCCTGTCGCTGGATGGATGTTTGTGCGCTTGGGCAGACGTTCGTGTGTTCGATCCACTCGGACATCATTCGTCATCGTTTCCTCGCTCGCACTCCCGTGACCGAAATATCTCGCGTCGCATCTCCCCGTACACGCAACGGCACCTTCCGCCACTTACTTTCCCTCTGACGTCGCGGGCGTAGTATGAAGACGTCTGTCGTAGTATTACACACCTGGATGACTCGGTGCTCGAATACAAATGGTTCTCGATTTACGCGGTTCCGAATATCAACGTAGAGATAGGCCGGGAAAAGTGAAAAAAAAACAAAACTTTCTCTCGGTAAGGCCATTTGTAACTTTGCTCAAATATCTTGAAATCTCGGCAGAGCGGCAGCTCCACTACGTCCTCTTGGAAAACTCTCTCAACAAGCCGTAGAAAAATAATCATATAATTACATCCCCCCCTATATTTCCTTTTTCCTTTCTTTAAAAATATTTGTATATCGAGAGAAAATTGTATATATATATATATGTATATATTGAGACAACAACGCTCTGCGAAAATCACGATTAGAGCTCAGAATAAGAGAATACGGATTACATCATATATACCGTGACGAAGCATTACAGGAACGAATTATTAACATCGCGGCAACCGGGGAAAAGCGGGCAATCAGGATGCTATATATCAAAGCAGGTAAAGCGTATTCAGTCGCGCATTCATGCCGGCGAGTCCAGCTCGGCACGGACCGAAGACAGAGCGGCGTTTCAGGTTTCAGCGTGCTTTCGCCGTCTCGCGGTTCGTAATACAGAAGCTAGGAACGCGCGGCAAGCCTCACTGCTGCGATAATTAACATATATTCGCATGCTCCTTAAGCATGACGGGGGCACGACCGGCGAAGCCATCGTCAGTTTCGTGAAGAGGCATTAGCATCACAAAGAGGAGCGAGAAACAGTTTCTACAGCCGTAGAAGGCTCTATATACCGGTCGAATGTTCTACGATGGATACGTTTCACGCGTGCATGCGTGTGTGCGTGCTTGCTCGCATGCATTCCGCACATCCGCGCGTGATATATCACAGCATCGTGGAAATACGAGCCATGTTTTTCTACTTTTCGAAACATCCTCCAATTTCCGCCGCACGTATGCCGTTTCTCTCTCTCTATCGCTTTCTCTCTCTCTCTCTCTCTCTCTCTCTCACAGTTTAGTTTTCTTTTATCTTCTCGTATGGAATTGTTTGCCAATTTCTGTCGCGTCTTTATTAGATCAAAGAAGCAAACGATTTTTTTGATAATTTTTTCAATTATTTTTTTCTGTCAAAATATGCATAATTTTAAAGCGCAATAATATATGATTTTTATTTAAAAAATATGCAATTTTATTTATTGTTGACGTTATTATATCATGTTTGATATTTTGTTAAGAATCTGATCGCTGCATTTTTTTTTTTTCATGCATTTTTCGCTGCATTGTTTTGAGATAGATAAATTTTTATGTTTCGACAAAAATAATAAAATATGATAAAAAAGAACTGCTAAAAAGTGTGCTTGCTCTGTTTTTGTAATATCTGTCGTTGTTTCCCATTGAAAGTAATGAAAAGAGGAGACATAATGTCTAAATGAAGAGAATATTTTAAGGATTTTAAGAGGGGATGTCATTATAGTAGCGATGAAACAATGTCATATTTTAAGACAAGGAATACAATGAATTATAATCAATGTTACTTAAGAAAAAGTTGTGAGAGATATTTTAAAAATAAACCACTCTCTCTAAAAGTTAATAATTGTATATCGTGTATTTTAATTAAAATTAAAACATATGCGTAAATTATATATTTTCTATCGCATTGCACTCATATACATGTTATTCATGGAATTCGTAATAATCTGCACTCAATAACTTCACTTACCTAATCAAAGCACCAATCAATTACCAATTATATATTTCATATGTTTTCCATAAATAAAAGATCAAAGCAAACATTTAAAAGCTCATGTCACATAATTGTGTTATTATAAATTAATTAATTCAACATGTATTATATTTTCTGCGAATTATTTATTCAGTGCTGGAACAATAATTTAATTTTCGTAATTTAATAATAGTAATATATTTTATTTCTCGTATTTTTGAAATAATACTCCATTTAGACGAGGGTTGTTTGAATAGTTTTGCAAATGACCATATAGATAACACTGGAGTAAAAAATTCTTTGCGTAATTTTGTTGCGCCATTTCTTATATAACGTCAGAAAAATTTTATTTCATTCCGAGTTATTTCGTTTTGATAGTGAGAATAAATGTTGTTTTGATTGAATTGTTGCTTTTAAAATTTAAAAAAGTCAGAAAATCGCGTCAATCATTTTTGCATAGCTGCATAAATTTCAGATGACGTAATTTTTTACAAGATATTTAATAACATCATGATTCTCCCTACCTTTCCCATTTTTTAAAAACATCAAAACGAAACAATTTATCAGAATAAAATAAAATTTTTTCTACGACATCATAAAAAATGCGCACAAAATCCCGTAAACAATTTTTCTCCCCAGCGTTATCTGTATACTCATTTGCAAAACTTTTCAAACGCCCTCGTACGAACGTAGAAGAAGATATTCAAGTTATATGCAATTTCCCAGAACGGTACAATCATTTGTAGTTTCTTTTGCGGATTGTGCAACGTTGCACTTTCATATTTCTACGAAGCACGCAGGAATCTAATAACTATAATTGTGATCGATACTAGATTAACCCTAATCACAATTACATCCGGATATTTTTTTCTGACAATAATCTTTATTGTTCCCAATAGTTTATCTGTACGCTATCAAATCAATACGCAAAACCTTCGCATACTTCTGCATCATCGGTTCTTCTACATGAGAAAATCGAAGACCGCGATCATTGAGAGAATTTTTATACCAACTAACACGGGTATGCACTTTGCTTATCTATCTTCTTCACGATCGATCATGATCAAATTTTTGCCTTCGCGTTTTCCACGTAACCGCGGAAAGGCGTGATGAAGAAGTGAGCCTTTTACTCTCACAGTATAAATCATGCAAGTAGCTAGATACAATCAAAATTCCTTTAAATGCGCGCACGATAATTTTCGTTGTTCTACTACGCAATATCTTGTTTAGATAGAATTTCCTTTGTTTCGCAGAGATTATGGCGAAGTGACGAAGCGGTGGAAGTGGTTGGACCAGTGCGAGTGGTTCATCAATACGTTGACATGCCGGAACAGTCCGCGGAATTCTTTAACGAGACAACGGGCAAGTTTGAGGAGGTAAATAACGGTTGTCATGCGTAATTCTGGAAAAGAAAATTTTCGACAAAGGAAGAAATTTATTTAGGCTTTTTGACAGGTGCACGGCTGCGTACCTGCGATGGGTTACAGCTTCGCAGCTGGTACAACCGACGGACCTGGCTCGTTCGCTTTCGAGCAAGGGACAACGACGTCGAATCCCTTTTGGAATGCCGTACGGAACTTTCTGGCCGCCCCCACGGAAAACGATATTCGCTGTCAGAGCCCGAAACCTATTTTCTTAACCACCGGGCGGGTGAGTCTACGTTTCTACCAAGCACTCTATTTTTGCACTCTATTCTACCAAGCACTATCCCGAATCTATCACAATGGACAATTAATATTGTCATTAGAATGCAATTAAGATATGTGATTAATAAGACTTCATTGTGCGTGACAGACGTTAGAGATTCTTCTCATGGATACTACGAAAAAAAATACAACAATAAGATTCAATGTAAATTATCGCGTTTAGATAAGTAATGAATCGCGATGAGATTTGTATGGAAAGAAAATGGGAATGTTAGTACTGCGTGATACGCAGCGCGGCGTAATTGAACGATTTGAAATTATTACATCGGTGCGCTGAACGTCGATGATTCATGATTTCAGATGAGACTCCCCTATCAATGGCAGCCGAAAATTGTCTCGACGCAAGTCGCCATAATCGGAAACGTCGTCATCGCCGGCGTGCCCGGTGAATTCACGACAATGTCCGGAAGAAGATTGCGAGAGGCTATCAAGAAAGTCATGAACGATGCATCCGACGACGAAACGTCCGTAATAGTTGCAGGGCTCTGCAATACTTACAGCGATTACGTAACGACGCCCGAGGAGTATCAAGTAAACTATTCATTGTTATTACTAAATATAAGCATTCGCTCGAGGATCAGGACTACTTTGAGGGCTTCCACGCGGAACATGTTGCCGCGATTTATAATATTGTAATACGTCTAGCAAAATTTCTCGGTTTTATACGGAAAGAATGGCTTTGTTGAAGTATCTAAAAATTTAGCTACTCCAATAGGCAAATTATAGATACATTGTCCAATGACATGAATTGACGAAAATTTTGCAATAATTGCGCTAAGATGATTCGCTATAACGCAGCAGTTTTTGTTGTCTAAAAATAAAAAATAAAATAAAATTTCTAAGTGATTTTTTTTTCAAAAATTAAACAAATTTTGTAAAATATAAATATTTTATATGATTTACTTTCTTTCAAAAACATAATGAATGAGATGCATATAGCATATTGAAGAAACAAAATAGGACATATCGATTATTTTCAAATATTTGATGAAAAATCGGTTTATTTGTATCCCGAAAGTCATTGTCTCTTTATTTAAAATTTAGCCAATTAGTTGAATATATAATAAATTTAGCCAATTAATTGAATATATAATATTTCATATTGCACTATTTCTACGTTATAATTTACGAATAATTATGCATTTTTATGAGAGTATGTATGGATTAATTTGATTCTTTCATAAATATTTCTAAATATTTTAAACATAACAGCTGAAATATTTTTCTCCATAATTTTTTTCTAAATTTAATTTTGTAAATATATGTACTGATTTGTCATATTGTTATTGTTTTGTCAAAATATTGTATCAAAATTAATTGTGCAATTATCAATATTTTATAAAATATCAACATTTCTACGTGTTTAAATATATCTATATAATATGCAAATAATAAATTTTTTGCAAGATTTCGTCATATAATTTTATAAATGTTTTCCTGTTGCGCTGGGTAGATACAGAAAATAATTTTTTGAAAATAATTTTGTTCTATTAAAATAATTATTAAGATGCTCAAGCTGGTTGCTAGAATGTCAACATTTTTTGCAGTATTACAGTTTTGAAGTTATGCTTTAGTGTTCTATACAATAATTATTTTGATAGTGTAATAAAATTAACAATAATCAATTAATCTTAGAAGGGCTAATAAGAGCAATACCGTAGTTAACAGAGTAATCAATTAATGTAATTTATTATCTATTTACAGACGTTTCGGCTTTCCTTTAAGCCATCCTCAGTGTATGAAAGTACATTCTTGTCAACGTTCGATGTTCAAATGATCATTTTGCAGCATTATTCTTATTAGCCCTTCTAAGATTAATTGATTATTGTTAATATTTCAAGAGCTCATTACATTAATAAATAGCTTATACTTATTAATATTGTTTCCAATAAAATTGTTTTGAGATCTGTATTTAGCTAAAATTTTAGATACTTTAGTAAATCGTTCTTTCCGTTATGTTATTTTCTGACAAGCTTTTGATAAATAGAGAAATAAAGAGCACGTAAAATCGAAATAACCTCGATCTGATAACTCTCTTTGCAGCAATACTCGGGTTAATTTTTCCCTGAAATATATCTCGATGTATAATGCATAATAGTCACTGAATTATTAACTTTCAGATACAAAGATACGAAGGTGCATCAACGATTTACGGTCCGCATACGCTTACAATATACTTGAAGCAATATCAAGAGTTGGTGCAAGCGGCTGTTCAAGTGAGTAAATTAAACATACGCATTCGCTATGCGAAATATATTATGCAGAGATATTATCAATTCGAAATCGAGAAAATCTTTCTGTGCTGACAAGATGCGATCAATCTGATAATGAAAAATATTTCTCCGCTTAGTAATCAATTATTATTTTCACAGAAATGATGTATCATTTATTTTTTTACATCGTCGCAGAATCATCGATACTTAACTATGTGTAAGATTTATATCGAGCACGTTACGTTTATTTTATCGTTATTGCAGTATAAACCTGTTCCACCAGGACCACCCGCTCCGCAGTTGCTACAAAGTAACTTGATTAGTCTTGTACCTCCTGTGTTGTACGACACTCCACGATGGGGACACAACTTCGGGGATGTTGTCCGACACCCGCGAAAAGCCGCGTGGCCCGGTGATACGGTTACGGCGATCTTTGTAAGTATCTCCCTTGTTATCTTCACCGATGATTTATATCATTCCGAGAAAGCGTTTTAAGGACTTTCCAGGCGTGAAATCATTATCCGTTTTCAAATAATTGAGCAATCGAGGGTGGAAACTGAATCAAGTTTGTATTAGCGTCACATAGAGAGATTACGAAATGCAATGTAATTGAATTCTGGTAGGTCGAGGAGAAGGGATCGATTGCTTGCGCAAAACACGTGCAATTCCATTTTGCGTATAATGGTGACGCTCGCTTCACAAGCCATTGAACGATGGATATGCTACGAAATGGACTGATTACTATGCGACCCGTGCACATCGGCTGTCTGTAAACATCGCAATAATGAACCTTTAATGCGGCATAACACATTGCGAATCGGACGGATTATAACGTCGTTATTCAAGGCCACCCGCTGCGACAACAGGAAACTTCGTGAATTCGCAGCAATATAAGCTAAATCATGGAAAGGAATCGCGATACACGATCGATTTTCCAAATTACGTGTATTTCGTATTTTTACTTATTATGTCGTCAATGTTATTGTCAAAAAATTTAACAGCGTTGCGCACACTGTATTAAATTACTCTCCCGTACTAAATAAATAGAACACGAAGTTAACTCTGTCTATAATTCCTATAAATAATTCTGTAATAAAACTTTTCGCATAGCGGAAATTGCTTACTTTTATGAACTTGACGTAAGACATCTTGGCGAAAATTCGAACAAAAGAATGCCTTATATACCTATATTTTTTGTTTGCTTATTCGTCCTCATCTCTACCCTCTGCTCTTCTTTTATCTGAAGGCTACAATAGCTTATATAACATGAGAGATAACTGTATATATGTTCTATGAATTCAATCCCATATTGTTTACGATTTTGACCGCAAATTAGCTAGAATTACGTATAATCTAAATGTAATTATTCAATTCATTACCGACAATAAATAACACAGTAATTGCTATAAAAGGCATGAATTATTAATCAAGTGATTATATAATATAGTATCCGGATAATTTTCGTGACGACTCGTACGCACGTAGAATGGAGTAGATTGATTGTGAGTCGAAAAGTTTCGTATCATTTGCAATTTTTGCAATAGTTAATGAGAAATTAATTATTAAAGATCGCTGAATCAGCGCGTATATATATCCGCCCGATCTATCGACAAAAACGCGCGGCGAGACCGCAGTCGTGATTGCTAAGAACGCGGGAAATTGTTTTCTACAAACATTGGACCCCTGCCACCCGTTGTTCCTGTATAGCCGTATTGTTTCTTGTAAAAAACAATTTCCCGCGCGCCTAGTGACCACAACTGCTGGGATTTTATGTCGTAACTTGCTATGCACTTGCATTTGGCGGTAGATCGAGCGGATACGTGCTCGCTTCGACGATCTTTAATAATTAATTTCTCGCAACTATTGCGAAAATTGCAAGATAGGATTTTTCGATTCAGTTTAATCCGCTCTAGTGCTCCACGTTGTTACAAAAATTATTGGTTTATATTATCCTATACATATATAATCACTTGCATACGAATACTGGTTATTAAACATATTGAAATTATATAAATTATAATAAATTTTGATAAATTAATTAATTTTATGTATTATGTATGTGTGTATACATATACATGTATATACGTATATATGTGTGTATATCTGTGTGTATATACATATGTACATATATATACACAAATGCGCGCGCGCACACACGCACGCACAGAGGCTGTCTCTAAACTGATAAATAACTAATAATAAATTTACTGACAATTCTTTTTTAATTTTTCAAGATAAAAATCTAATATAAAAATATCGAGGCTAAATAATTTTTAAATGTGAACAGATCACAAATGACAAGACTAGAATTTTGCTCTCAGTGATGGCAAAATATAGTCATTGATAAAGATGCTTCTTTGAACCCACTTTTGAAAATAATGAAATTATTGAACAAATATGTAATTAGATTTTCATTAAGAAAAGAAAGAATTATTTGTTTTATCCGTAACAAATATATTATAAAAAAATCGAAATGTTATTATTCAATAGTTTAATATATTATGTGTCAGTTGTCATTACCATACTTGTTTGGTTTATATAAGTCTCCGTGGTGAGATTGATCGATAAAAACGTTTTTGTCCAACTTGAGATTGAATTTATTGATAAGATGATGACAACTGATACATATTAATAATAATAAATAATACTAAATTATTGGCTAAAAATATATTATTTGAAAATTTTTATAGTTTTGACATTTTTGTATTACAATTTTTATTTCAAAAGGTTATAAAAAAATTTGTCATTAAAATATCGAGTTAAAGATATATATATATATATATACACATACATACATACATACGTACATACGTACATACGTACATACGTACATACGTACATACGTACATACGTACATACGTACATACGTACATACGTACATACGTACATAC
>JANQDE010000126.1:288172-308873 GCA_037157785.1 Cephalotes varians
ATATATATATATATATATATATATATATATATATATATATATATATATATATATATATACATTTTTTATTTCAAATGTAACGAATTTTATACAAAATCTATTTTATTTCAATCTTTTTTTAAAGAAATGTGTCTAACACACTTATACTTCCTTTATTGATTTGGTAAATGAAGACGAAAATGATCGCCGCGTTGATCTTTTATGGGCGGAAATCATCGTTCGACGTTAATCGTGGCAGTTCCGCGTTTTTTATCGCGATTGAGTCACGCAATAAAAAGCAGCGCGACGTTTTCCCGCGCGCTCGCGTAACGCTCGGAAAATAGGTTGCCTTCGGTGACGCGGTGCGAACGGATTAAGTAATCGTAAATTACCTTCTGGCTATAATTTCCGGCGGTGGAGGCGCGAGATGCATCGTGAAAGCACAGGTACAAATGAATCATAGTCCGTAATTTACGCGAAGCCAGTTCAGAACTTCTTCATTCCCGGCTCGTGATCGCCTGGAAAAACTTTTCTCGCGCGAACGCTGCTTCCGATATCAGCTGCGGTATGTAAAACACGTCGCTTTGCGATTCCGCCCCAAATAGAGAGTATATTTTGAGGAGGAAACAGCGAGCGATTCTCGTTTATCTTCGGGCAAATAGATACGTCGTTTCGCGTGTTCGATTACAAGTCAAGCGTATAGTAATGGATCGAGGAAAAAAGATTTGCACAATGTATGACGGTATGGCGCCGTTATTTTTGTTGCAGGTCGCCGGTCATCCTCGTAACAATTTAATGACGGATAGCACGTTCTTAACCGTGGAGCGATTAGAGGACGATGAAGTTTGGATACCAGTAGCCACGGATGCTGATTGGGAGACTGAGTACGTGCATTAAGTCGCGTTATCGCGCAGCTATCTTACACGGCGATGTACAATTATATAAGCGATTTGCAATTTGAAATACAAAACGCAATTTTGTTCCTTTTAGCTGTAACTTATTTTTACCTTTTATAGCGTAATAAATCGCAATGGGACATATGTGCGCTTTTAGATTTCAATGGAGGCGAACTTCCATGATCTTGGGGTCGAGTCAGGTGACCATTAAATGGAAAATCCCGCAGGACGTTAAACCGGGCGAATATCGCATCAGACATAATGGTTATTATCGCTATGTTCTTGGTGGCGTGTACCCTTACTACGGTGTCACTAATCATTTTCAGGCAAGTTTCGACGTAGCATGCTACAAATACATTTATTCACTGTTACGTATATACGTGTATTAAAGAACGAAATATGTAAAGCATATTAGTATACAGTTTCGTATTTTCAATACACCGAGTAAAATATTTTACAAATTTCATTGTTATATCGATCACTATGTTAAGCAATCGTGTATAAATTTAATTATGTTTGTTATGGTTACAGATAAAAGTTCCTGCACTAAATATTCGTCGACGTTATTATGAATGACCATTTGGTGCCTCTCTTGTCCTTTCTCGCGTGTTTTCATAATCAACGAAATTATTATACTTATTTTACAACTAAATTGAATCTGTCTTAAAATCGTGTAAATAGATATCCTATTATAAATAAACAATAACAAAAAAAAAGAACGAGCGATGTGTGGATACGGAATGATTGTTTTCGTTTGAAAGATATTGCATATTTTTACATATCTTTACGCGCACAAGCTTGTACATAAAATAAATTGTTTTCTCTCTATTCAAATAGATATATTTCGTTTAATAACGTCTGATACTGTTAGAATCCTTTTATTATAATTTTAATTTTTAATATCAGTTATAAATGTACAATAGGTACAATATCATGATTTGATTAAGATAGAATAATATTGGCATTATTTTCAAATTTTAGTTCTAAAAAATTCTGTTATTACAAAAAATATTGAATAGGGATAAATAAATTGCTGTATTTAAATTGCTACACCACAACTTTTTGTAAATAAAATCTTATTTTGCTCTTCAAAATTTTAACGTGGAAATATTTTCGAGATTTCTGTTATAAAATCTATACTCACAAGATTGTAAAAATTTAAAACTTATATTTAGAAGAAAACCTTAAATACAATTTAGATTTGAAGGCAGCTTCAAAAATTAGCACTCGTACATTTTAGATCTTGAGACGATATTTTTCTTTCTTTTCACTCTTATTAAAGTAAAAATGTTAGTATTTTTAAATTGTTCTAATTGTAAAAAAAATTATTTAAGTAAATTCTATTATTTCAAATTATTTTGTAAGTTTTCATTATAATTTTTTATAACAAAATTATATAAATACCATACAAGGTCTCTGATGAAGGAAGCTAATGAGAGAATATGTTTGAGTTGTTAGAAGATTCATCAATGCTGAATTTATATGCGATTGTATGCAGTTGTGTTGTATTATTCTGTTGCGTGGAATTATATTATAATAGCATAATTCTATATATTAATGACATAGGAAAATTTTGAATCGGCATTACTGGCTTTTGAGATATTATAATTTGAGATATATTTGTATTACATATTGACGCATGCTTTATATATTATTTTTATCATAGACAGTATCCCGTAACCGATAGCATGGGTTGTGAATGCTTTTCTAAGATATTATATAAAACAAAAGTGGAAAAATGGAATGTCTTTTCTAATTAATTCTAATTTCTTCAAACTTCAAAAAGAGGAAATGTATATTCAATTATACCATTCCGAATATAATGAAATTTTTACAATTAAATCCAATCTGCATTAATTGGATGCTACACATACCATATCAATAGTTGCCTCTAATTACGATTGCGATTGCTTTATATAATATCAAGTTGAGAAAGTTATAGTTCGTCGGTAACGAGAGAAATATCAAATCAATCAATTAATCATGACGTGTACGTGTAATGATATTGTGCTTTTAAGGGACTGCATCTGATAACTTTGATAATTTATTATTTACAGCTGCTGTATGTTATTTATTATTTATTGTTACTCTGGGTATATAATATCGTGCAATTTGTACAATAATTTATACGTCAATTCCTACAAATAAAGCAAAACATTGAAACAGGACCGTTTAAAGAGGGGATAGATGCATCGCACAAGGATTTAAGGAGCCCCGAAATTTAAGATTTTCTATTATTTCAATTCAATACAATTTTCAAATTAATTTCATCCAGATTATATTTATAATTTATGAAAGTAATAATTTAAATTTAATAAAATCCTTATTGTTTTAATAAATATTATATATAAAAATTTCGCTTAACTAAACAATTTTTATACTTCCTATGGTAAGATACGTGCAATCTGGCAATAGTTGCCTTACAACGATTGTTAAGCAACTTAACAAATAGTTGTTATTTAAATATTTTATTTATACTTAACGTTATTCAAGTTCTTGCGCAGTGAGTAATAAAAAAAGACAGCATAAATGATTCTTTATTATTTTTTCAATTTTTAATAATTAACTATAAACAACACACACACACACACACACACACACACACACACACACACACACACACACGTCCTGAGAAAGTAACCGCTTATTTACGAAGGACATACGTTGTAAATTCATGAACAAATGAAGGTTCCTATTTTTATTTTTGCACTAGCCTCGAAAATCTTTTGCACGGCCTTGCACTAAAATAATAATAGCATTTTCTTGCAATCTCCGGTATCGTAATCCTGCATATAAATATTGGAGGCGTGAAATGCGATATCGTCGAGATAATTCCCTGTTGCACAAAAGTGATGCATTCTATATCATCTTGCGTTATATTTCATACATAATATTCTTTTTATGTCAATTTGCATGCAAATGAAAAATATATTATCGTGATATTTTTTTAGTACAAAGGTATATCTACAATAATCAATTAATCTTAGAAGGGCTAATAAGAGCAAATTAACAAAGCGTAATCAATTGATGTAATTTATTATCTATATTTATTATCTATATTTACATTATAGATAATAAATTACATTAATTGATTACGCTCTATTAACTGCGGCATTGCTCTTATTGACCCTTCTAAGATATTGATTATTGTTAATATGTTTCAAGAGCTCATCACATTAATAAATAGCTTACACTTATTAATATTAAAAATATATCTTTTTTATACTTTTATATTGTTGCTTTTATATTTTTTATATTTAAAGATATAATCGTATAGAAGAACAAAACATTTTTATAATTTTTTTAAAAACTTAAATAATTGTGATACTTTGACCGCATCTTGTTTATATGACTGATAACAAATACGTTTATCATTCATATTTCACTCATATTTATGCAATGCATTCGAATAATCGAATCTTTCATGGGAGAAAATGACTTTTCTTTCCGGTAGTGATTTCAAAGACGTATGACTTTGATTTAAATTTTAATGAGTTGTTTGTGAAAAACAAATAATTTTTTACTTTGATTGTATTTGATATGTGCAGATAATATATGCGGTCTTTTGAAAGTCGATAAATTTGTCTCTCTTTACTCGATTCAATTTACATAGAATCCTGTGAATAGCGTCCTGACATTTAACACTATCCATTTATAATGAGTTCCAATAATGAGTGGATCTTACGTCATTTTCAGGATGAGACAACAAAGGGATAAGAACGGTCTACTGCGCGCTATGTGGCTAAAGTACATTAATTAAACAAGATAATTAAACGAGATGCCGGTCAGCTTCACAGTTTGTCTACATAATCAATTCATGTATAGTTCAAAGCTCGAGAATTTTCAATTCATACAACGCACGCCGTACTATTATTCACGACTTTGTACTCGACAAACCAGGCTCAAGAGCATCGACACGGTAATCTCTGACAAAAATAACAGTTTGATACATTTTCATGAAAAGTTGAAGTAAATAACCGACACTTTAACCTGGGAGTACTCATCTGGGATGTTTTTTACAGCGTCGAAAAAATGAAGCTTACGTCACAACAGTTTTAATGTGTTTCTTGTGTTTAATATTTTCTTGGTTTTTCCAGAAATGATTCTTAACTTTTTAAGAAAATATTGATTAAATCTATATATATATATATAAGTATAATGTCTTTAGATAATAATAAATTAAAAACAGTTAATAATATATAGTTAAGGAACAAAATGTAGTTAATAAGCAATAACTATTGTATTAACTGAGGCGTAAAAAACACTATTAACTGAGGTGTAAAAATCTATATACATAATGTCCTTAAATAATAATAAGTTAAAAAACAAATTAATAATATATATAATATGTAGTTAATAAACAATGACTATTAACTAGGATGTGAAAAGCACCATGTGTTCGTGTACATAAAAAAAATGAGGTGATTACTCCCAGATTAAAACAGAAAACATTGGTAAATGAAGAGAGGAAAAAGGTAATTGCATAGCGTTACGACGTAAAAATAAAGACAAAGGAAGCGCAGAGTAGAGCTGATCAAATTAACAGGATAATGGGGACTGATGTTTCAAAAGTTATCTAATTGGCAAAGGTAGTCATGTTGCATTAGGAACCTTACGGCCTTCATTCGTGATCTCCAAGGTCACCGTAAATTGCGAGAGTGGCGGCAAACGTCGTACTTTACCCTGTTTCGATGTTATCGCGTACTCGAATACGAACTTCTCCAGACCCCTTGACACTATTATCAGGACAAGACGAAGGATGATAATCTATTTTAAGGCGTAATAACAACCTTGAATAATCTGATTATTGTTTCCAATTAATTTAAGAGATAAATAAGTTGCACGGTCACACAAATGCGTCCTTCGCTCAACGAACGATTTTGAGTTAGCTCATTTATTGACGAAGCACTTGAGAATATTAATCCGAGAATAGGAATTAATCCAATATAAGTCAACATTTTTATTTCGCATTCAGAGCAAACATTTCACTATTAGTCTCGTTTTTTGCGCGGTTTGATTCAAAGCGAGTGCAGGTTATGTTAATTTCAATTTATATAATGAAGCACATGCGGCACGTTTAACGTGAATGTGGAAACGCACGCGAATGACTTCGTGATCGCTATTAGATAATTGCTCATTATATTTGTATATAAGTTTCTAAATATATGACCAAATCATTTTTGACTGTGTAAGGCTATATCTTCGGATGTATTCTGTTTCTTTGCATATAGCGATTCTTTTTACGTTAATCTAAAATCAGATATTTAAGAGCTACACTAAAATAGAAGAAAATTACCAAAAGAATTCGCGATGAGAAAACATAGAAGGAACTTACTTGAATTGAAATAAAAAATTATAATTATATCGGGACTTAAAACAATAATGTTAATAATTGTGTTTAATTTGTTCAGAATTCAAGAAAAATCAGAACAACTTGATGCAAGATAACAATTTTCTTTTAAGGAGGATTATTTTTACAGGAGTCTCTGACATTTTGATTATCGGATAAATACTTTCTGAACAAACGATTAATTACATCGCTCAAGACGTATATTATCACGTATATTATCAAGATAAAAGTTTGAGAAAATACGATTGTCCATTAAGTACATGGCAATAAAATGCAGAAACAATATCTTTTCATTTAAATTGAAATCTAAAATCTATGAAGAACATATCCTTATGAATTTGGTGCTTTTCTCTTTCAGGATCAAAACATAGAGATCTAAATGCATAGCGCGATAAGAAGTTAAGGGCAATATAGAGAGGAGAGCACCTTCTTCTTTTTCTCTCCCTCCTCCTCTCTCTCTCTTTCTCTCTTATTTTCAGCCACTTAATAAATATATTAACATAATTTTATATGTGAGAGGCATGGGATAAAATCCCAAACTCATACAGCATTTCGGCCGCGAATAAATGTCACTGTAAAGCTCGAACGTGCTTACTTGAGGTGCAGATATAGGGGTGAAGATACGGTTGGGATGAAGGATGGATAGGGATGAAGATGAGGTGAAGGTTGTAAAAAAAACGAGAGATTCTCCATTACTGCGGTCCATCGAAGCAAAAGAATACGGAGGAATTCCCGGCAAACTTGAGGCGTCACGAGATATCGGCGCGCCAGCGCTGAACCTGCCGGATAGACGGACGGCCGGCCTTCCTCGGCGCGTCGCGACGTCGGCAGTCGTGATTCGACCGGCGTCCGTAGCGGCGGTATCGCACTTTGCGTGAACAACCGCCCGAAGAAAAACAAACCGCGAGCGAAGCAGCTAGATTGTCCTGAGTGAGAAAAAGAATCACCACGTGCTCCCGGTGTCCCGCATATATGAGGAAGTTAAATGAACAGCACCCTATCGACACGAGTATAAAAAAAAGATGGGCACGACTTAGCCTTTGATAAAAAGCGACATTGTGTCATTCGTTTTATCTTTGATTCACTTTGTGAGACATTTCGTGAGGTTCGTGATCTCGCTTCAGTAATAAAGTTAGTGATAATGAGTTATTGCTCCGCTCGAAGCAAACTTCTACGATGTAGGTAGATGTACCTGTAACTTCAATTTACAAGAATAAGATGTAATTTCCTTCGGTAACTTTCAGAGATTGAGTTTCAAAATTAAGTCAAATTAACATCCAAGTTTCTCTCGTTCCCATTTTCTGTATGAGAAGCCGATTTATTTGTGACAGAACAAAATGAAGAAAAACTTAAGCAGATGAAGAACTTAATGAGGCGTGCAGCAAATCAAAACTTTATTGAGACCAATTGATAAAAATGCCGAACCAAGTCGATAAGAATGAAAGAACGTTTTAATTTCGCTACGAATTATTAGAAGAGAATTAATTGTCGGAATGCCAAAGAGCAAAGGGCTTCCCAAGTACGCGTCAAATGATTAAGATCGCGATGGCCCCCACAGTGGTGTCCATCCTATCAAACAGCACTTACTTAAAAGCCAGCCATGATGACACCCTGGAGTATCATTTCAATGATACATACGCGGATGTCCTGGGCTCGTCGATGTCGCCCGATTCGTATCGAGACTCTCTATACGTGGTGATACCGGTGACTGTAATCTACGCGGCGATCTTTCTCACGGGCATCATCGGCAACGTTAGCACGTGCATCGTGATTGCGCGCAACAAGTCTATGCACACCGCCACGAATTATTATCTCTTCAGTCTGGCCGTGTCCGACCTGTTGCTGCTGGTGTCGGGCCTGCCAGCGGAGATGTACCTGGTCTGGTGCAAGTACCCCTACATATTCGGCGAGGGTTTCTGCGTGCTGCGCGGCCTCGCGTCGGAAACATCCACGAACGCGTCGGTACTCACCATAGCCGCCTTCACCGTCGAGAGATACGTGGCGATCTGTCATCCGTTCCTCTCGCAAACCCTGTCGAATCTCTCTCGCGCGATCAAATTGATCCTCGTGATATGGCTGGTGGCGTTATTGTTCGCGCTACCGCAAGCCCTGCAGTTTGGCGTAGTCCGGCACAACGAGCATCCCGACATGGTGATGTGCACGGTCAAGAGGATCATCGTCAGCCACTCTTTCGAGCTGTCCACGTTCCTGTTCTTCGTGATACCGATGTGCATGATTACGTTTCTCTACGTGCTCATCGGTCTCAAGCTCAGAAAATCGAACATGATTGTTCCGGGTAGAACCGAGTCGATGAGAAACTGCAGACATCATCCCGGAAGATCGTCCCGGAGGGTGTTAAAGATGCTAGGTGAGTTTTTGCGAGGTTTTCGCGATAATTTTTCCCCAATAATTAGCGACATTTAGTTTTCATCCATTTATTTACGTTAAAAATAGAATATCAAAATAAGGTAACTCCGTCTAATATGGTTTACTTAAAATTGAACCCAATATGGTTTATCTAAACCTTACGATTTTTTCTAATTGGAAATTGATGACCAGATTCAAAATAGGAAACATTTCTGAATATTAAATGAAAATATGAGACATTTTCAAATTGCAACAGTGCAGTTAAAAAAATACAAATAAGCAAGTAGGCTATACATTGGATGCAGTTATCTTAATTAGATAAGTAATAGATGAGACAAATAATTATGATCGGATCTTTCTTTAGAGATCAACAATATGAACAGTATGAAACTCTTAATTAAATTTAAATAAGTATAAAAATAAATCGCGTTTAATATTTTATATAACGCGACAACATCGAGAGTCGATCGTTTTATGAATCATTTTGTTATTACGTTGCAAATACGTTGTTACATGCAAATATGTTGAAGGATTCAGTAAACCGCAAATAATTATCACACTAATGCAGCTTGCTACACGACGCCTTTTTTAATAATCGTATAGTTGCTCTTATAAATACATATTATTTCATGATAAATGTAAAATGTACGCTGCGATAATAATAACAGTCATTAAGAGTGCGATTATTAAAAAAAATTACTAAATAAAATCGCAAAACAATCTCTGTACTTAGAAGATCGAAATACTCTTAGTATAATATCAGTAAAATACAATAACAATTCTATATTTAAAAAAAAGAAGTCCAAAAATTTAATAAAAATATAAAGAAAAATAAAATATAAAATTTTTTTTTTAATAAGATGTACTAATTGAACAAGTTTTATGTTGCTTGATGTTGATTTATATATAATTAAATAAGCACAATTATATCTGAAGAAGCATGAATTTTATTTTTTATGCAATATGAACCATGGCTAAAAAATATAGATAAAATTCTTTAGTTGTGCTTTATTCAGATTTTACATACATCGATTCTAACGCAAAAATTTCTGTTAAAAAATTTTGATCAAATACTAAACTTTATTTAGAATTGTTCGTATCTATGATAAATATCGCGGAATTAATATTAAAACCTTGGAGCAAACTCGATTTCTATGCAATGAAACAGATATGCAAGATATTATCATTCATAACAATGTTAGAGAACACAACAATGCACTTGTGCTACGTCCGCACATTTATCACGGAATTGTGAAATTTCGTTAAAAAATTAAATATTAAAAAAATTATACTAAATCTGTGTTTGTGTGTGTGTTTGTGTGTGTGTGTGTGTGCGCGCGCGCGCGCGCGTGTATGCGTGTGTGTGAGTGTGTGTGTATTTAATTTAAAACTAAACATTTAGTTTATTTAAAAACAAGTCAAGATTTTATTTTAAAATACACACAGGGCATCCCAAATTTAAACGTCAAAATTTCGGGAGCAAATAGGAGATCGATAAATTAAAAAAAAAGTTCAGAGATATACTTTGGAGAAAATCGCGAGGAAAGACAAAACATAGATTTTATTCTTATGTACTTAATTATTATTTATTTACGCCTATTTATTCGCATTATCACTTCCTTAATAGATATTGAAGATTTTGACATTTTTAAATTCGGGACACCCTGAATGTGCGCGCACGCGTGCGTGCACACACATACGCACAATAAATTTATTTTTTATTTTTATTAATTTTTTTATGAATATTTTATTTTTATTAATTTTTGGATTTTTGCATTTGTTCCAACAATGTTAATTACAATATTTTAAGTTTTCGTATTTTTTACACATAACATTACAGAAATGAAATGATTGTAAATGCTATTATATAGTTGTGGAAAGTGATGAACAGTTTTAATTATGTATTTTGGAAATTAATAAGAATCAAAATTCTAAAGCATAAAAACATCAAAGTTACAAGCTTCGAAATATTAGGTAATTAAAGTTACTCGGTAAAAATTTTTTATATAACAACATATATAAATATATATATTTACATGTAAAATATATTTATATGTTTTTTTTTTCTTACATAATTTCTGTATAATTTCGTATATACAAAAAAATAATGATAAGAAATAAAAAATAATTAAAAAAATAATTTTCACATTGTTTTCTTGATAAAAATCAAAACAAAGAGAGAGAATGGCCGATAAAAGCCAATACGGTTAAAATATGGTTATAATATAATCAGTGGATAATATTAATACATTATTTATTGTAATATTAATACATTATTTATTTATAATAATAATAATAATATATTATTTATTATTTATTAATACATTATTTATTGTCAAAATATAACATAAGTCGCAGTTGTTTCAATCATAATTTTGATCCTCTTCAGTGCAAAAAAAGCAATACAAAATTAATTAAGATGGAATAAAAAATGAAGTTTGAAGAAATGAGAAAAGCTTGCATATATAATCATATATAAATGTAATACACACATATTAAGGAAAGACATATAAAGCATTATATAATGTGATGTATCGTAATTTTACCTTTTGGGTATACCTATGGAAAAGCAATGAAAAAGTTATTTTTTTAAATATTTTTATTTATTATTAAATTGATAATCAATTTAATAACAACGACGCTCGCCCCGGAAAGTCCAAAGGTTCCAGGCTCGATCCCTGACTGAGGTGTTATTTTTCGCAACAAATTCTTTACAATATTCGGGGGGAATAAGAGATTGAGATGCTTATTAGCATCGTTGTTATTAAATTGATTATCAATTTAATAGTGTGATTTACTATCCTTGTTCATCTTAAGACTGTGTTTTAAGACCGAAAATTTATTCGGCGCGCAGTTGAACTTGAGATATGTATACTAATTCACATAAGAAATTTCAGCACAAAAACCTAGCTTTGACCGTTTGGCGTTAATTGTTATGTTTTCACATATCGGTCATGAGTCTATTCTTATTTTTATTTATTATTTTATTTATTATTTTATATGTATATATATTATATAAAATTATATATAAAATTATATATTTATATTATTTTATATATATATAAAATAATAAAATATATATTTTTATGTATTATATGTATATATTTATATACACATGTATATAAGATAGAAATTTTAAAAAAGAAAGAAAACCGTATATAGACATTATATATATATATATATATTTAAAATTATATATATATATATACATTATATATGTTAAAATTATATATATTTATATATTTTTTTATATAAAAAATATTTTACCTGGTAATCGTGAATTAGTAAAATTGCTAATTCAAGAAGTAATATATGTAAACAAAGCAATCATTCTATTAATTTCCACAACTTGACTAATGTTAGTTTTCATTTCACAACTAATTCTTGTTTTTACTTTAGGAGCTAGATTAGTTTTCTATCTTGTTATATTAAACAATTAAAAATAATAATTACAAATTAAAATAAGATTTAAAATTTTTCTCATAAATCTTAATTACTTTTTAAAAGCTTAAAACTTTAAAATTTAATTAAAATTACGGATGCTACTCTAGTCACGAGATTTGAAGTACGTAGCGGGATGTCTACCAAGAAAATAAAACGGCACATATTATTGTTAAATTATAAATTATAAATAAATTAGTCAACATCAAAATTTATCTTTAATAAAATTACGCGCATAATTGTCATTTTTAGTATTTGTCAGACTGTTAATATATAATTTCTATGACAACTATTTATAGTATGAAATGCGCATTAGCACAAATCTGAATATCTTTACGATTTCTTTATTCTTTGAAAATAATTGTTATTAAGGTCTCTATAACGAATAAAAATATTCGTACTGCTATTGCGCTAAATCCTTTTCACATTTGATCTGTCAAGATATACAATCTTCGCAATTTAATATATAACAAAAACATAGCATAATTACAAAACTATATTAACTTTGTAAAGAAGAAATAACAACGAATTGCGATTTAGCTGATTCTTTTTTATTATAATTGCACGTGTAAACTAATAATAGTAATATTTGACGAAATGAAACGCACAAATACGATGCGCGAGTTGCATAATGAATTTTTAGCTTCTTTTTAATCCTCGAATTTTCAGCTTTGCGAGTCAGATTTGTGATAATAAGTTACTTTTTTCATTCCTATAAGTATATTAATTAAAATCAATGATAGAAACTAGTTGCTTTACGGATTTTGAATTATTCTCTTAGAATTATTCTCTCTGAATTATTATCTCCAGCACAAATCAATGAATCAACAATATAAATCGCTACATACAAGTACTTATATAGAAAAAAGAGTAAAAAAGATGCATGTTGTTTCGTTAAGATTCGATAATCGCATTATTGATGGACAAACATTGCCAATGAACTTAGCACAGCACACAAATGCATCTACATATTTACATATTTACAGTGTTGCATATTGTTTTATTTCTCTGTAAACAGATTTCGATACGGAATATATCTGTATCGAATATGCAAACATGATGCGAGAACTCGTGTCGGTTATTTTTTTACAATCAATACTTCTTTATTTAGACGATCGGTTGCTGCTTAAGTCTACTCGCTTCAAATCGAGATTATTTGTGTAGTAAGGTAAGCGCGAAAACATTCATTAGAATTTATAATATATTATATAATATATTATATAATATATTATGTAAATTCATTGACGAATGACGATAAATCGCTGAATTTATGATTTCTACTTGTCTCTATGATTTCTACATATACATCCAGAGTCAATACTATTTGCCTATTCAACTTTTTATTATGTAGGTTTCGGGAGTTAAATGTTCCAAGCATAGCACAGCTTCGTATAACCCAACATTGGAAGGCATTTATTTTCTTAAAAGTTTGATAAGGATCATGTCTGAGGAAGCTGAAATTCATACTCCCTTTTTATTATGTACATACATTTTTGAACGAGCGACAACAATCGTGTTCATGCTCTCATCCTCGAGAGATATCGTGTTTGTGCGTAACTTACTGACAATATTCTCCCTCAGTCTCTATTGTTTGTTTGTTCATACATATTTGGATCGCAATGTCGCTTCAAGATATGAGGACTGTGTTATCCTGTGTTAAAGAACCAGTTTATCCCTCTTTTTATACTCTCATTGCACACTCTATTTGATTTTTTTCTTCAGATTGAATTATAACTGTAATATGTAATTACTATAAAAAGTAAAGTATAGGATTACACTTCCGTAATAAAAACTTAATTTTCAATTAGCGGGAGTTGTCTGCGTGATTGATATTTTACGAGACATTATGAAACGAGAGCGAACGAGCGAATTTAAGGCTGTATTTGAATTTGACGCGATGCGTTGAATCGACGTACGGGGATACTTCAAAGTAAATTGCGTGTAACCGAGTGTAGAACATTCGACCAACGTGGCATTCCAAAATACGTTCATTTACATATAGCTTATTTTATATATGCGTGTACGTTGTATACGTGTTGTACGGGGAAGGAGAGAGAGATAATCTAGACAACATGTTAAAAAAACGTCTAAAAGTCATCATAAAGATGTTTTTTAGACATCTATTGTCTGTATTGTCTGGGAATTTATCGTGTTGGATCAAATGCTCGTTAAGCTCGCGAGATATCGATTTCGCTACTTTCGAACCCTTTTTCTGCATGTTTTGAAATATTACTGTTCTCGATCTGTCATCGCAAATTCCTTCTGCTTGCGGCACACGATTCGCTCTTGATTGTTTCACGAAAGATCCGAATTTAACGCCTGTGCTCGAGGAACACCTGCTCGAATTGTTTGGACATTGGAAAATTCCGAGCAGCAGTAGATAGCACACATAGAAACTGTTACGCTTTAATCTTGCGTGCGAGTATGCCTTAATCAACTTAACTTCTCTCTCGAGTCCGAATAAATAAAGCAATCAACATGATGGATGCACTGTAATCACACACATGAATAACATGAAAAATACTACATCGTACGCGCATTACGATAGACAGATGAGGACGAATTTAATTTCTTTTTGCTGTCACGCGAAAAATTAAAATCAACGATTCTACGAGAGATACTATGTTAGCCATATTCTGTCAAGATATGTCTGAAAATTGAAACAGTTAAATCTCAGTTAAAAAGATTAAATAGAATGTAGATACAGCGAAAAAAATATTAAAAAATTCGAATGTGACAGGCGCGATAGTCTGTGATGTATTAAATGATAAATTTTTAAATTATTCAGAAAAATAGATTGCTGAAAAGATATTGCAAAATTCTTTTTTATTATAAATTAATAACATTAAATAATAATAAAATATATTTGTTACTATAATATGTTTATTAATTAATATGTTTAAGGGAAAGTCATTGATACGATTATTTTGGTTTTGGTTCATATAATGGACCAATATATCTTAAATAAGAAAAACTAACAATAAAACTTTGGAAACATAAATACTAGAAAGTGTTTTTTTTAGATAATATAGCAGTTTTTATAATACTGTCAAATTTTTCAATAATTAACTTTTTTTAAAATAAGCAAAAATGAGCATCAAAATAAATCCCAAAACATAGTAGATAATGCCACACATTCTTTTTTTACAGAGAAATCATCTATAAAAAAAACTTGTAAGTTAATAATGTATATATAAAAATTTCTAGAATTCTTTCACTTCCATGTAAAACATTTTTTGTTGATTTATACGCATACTTTAGGATGCGGCCAGACTATGCGCGATTCGCGATTCGTGACAGTTCAAAACTCGCATTTTTTATTCATATAAGATTTGCAAACAATGCAAATGAACATATTCGTCGAATTTGCACTCGTCGTTCAATATTCGTGTCAATTGGTGTCAATTCGCTAGCGATTTTTTTTACGAAAAGGACGCGAATCATTACGAATCGCGCATAGTCTGGCCGCACTCTAATGCTGGTGCTAGATTATGCGCGTATTCGTTATTCATGATTCGCGATTCGTAACGATTCATGAAAAATTTTTTATTCAGCAGAATGGATCCGCTACACTATTGGTGATTCGTAATTAATCATTCGCGATTTATGATTCGTCATTGTAGTTCATAAATTATCGTGATGTTTCGACAAGCATGCGTGCAAGTATTTGTGATTAATTTTTGGACAATGAGTGACGATACTAGCGAAAAACTAGGATACTTTTCAGCGATTCTCTTTTTTTTCGCAGAACATAATCTAGTAACCACAAGCACAAAGATACACGAACAATTGCGCATAGTAATGGCGCTAGACTATGCGCGATTCGTGATCGAAAACAATTCTAAATTCGCAAATTTTTATTCATAGATTTGCAAACAATGCAAATGGACATATTCGTCGAATTTGCACTCGTCGTTTAATATGCATGTCAATTCGTTAGTGGAGCGGTTTTTTTAACGAAATCATAGGACGCGAATCACCACGAATCGCGCTCTTTGATTTCGTTGATTTCGTCGAAAAACTGCTCCGCTAGCGAATCAGTACAAATGACGAATGTGAATTTTTCTCCACATTATTCGCGAATTACATATGAATGTGAATTCGTGAATCGTGAATACATGCATAGTCTGGCGCCAACATACGACAACAATAGCGAGACAATAAATAAAGAATAAGTCAGATTGTTATCTTATGGTTTGTCTTATATAAAATGTGGACTTTCATTTCTTCATCTACAGATCACGTTTTTATCAATATTAATAAAATATAATATTTAATTTTTGAGAAATAAGAGGATATCGCTTTAGGAGACGTATGTCAGTATTGGCGACTTTTTCCTAGTATTTAATTGACATTTTGTAAATATCTTTTATCTTAGACAAATAAAAATTTTATGCACGTGTATATAAAATTTACTCGCGATACGATAAAATAATATTTACAATAAAATAACTAATGATGTGCGAGCAAAGTCTTATCTGTTCTTGCATACCCTTGGACATGTAACGTTTCCGTTAAACATATGGGTTAACGTAACAGAACGTGTCTTTGTATGATCGGTCTTTCTTATCATCTGATCTAAATGATGAGGTATCTTCTAGTAAACGCGGTCAACTTGTAATTATCGAAGACACACGCTGAGCGAAAGAAATTACATTTTATCGATAGTACCGAAAGCTTTACCTATCCAATTAACTTTCTCATTCTGTTCATTATGAGAAGGACCTCTCCTGTGACAGACACAATAAAAGTTAACCGATTGTGTTGAAGGTAAATTTAATTGGGACTCCCAAATAAAATTTAATTAAATATTGATCATAACTTTCGACGTGACGATCGCTCTCATACATCGAGAAGAAGTGTACATGTAAAATAAAAAGAACACACATAAAAGTTCACGTAGTCTTCTCTAGATTTTTAGTTGGTTTGTCTTATCCTCGACTTTATCTTCTTCATAAAACTCTATCAAAGTTGCGCAAAGTGTACAATTCTATCAAAGTTACTCGAAAAGAACGGTCCTAATTATCGGAAAGCACTCCTAAAGAATATTCACCGATGATCGATAGGAACAAGATGCATTAAGTGTCGCGATGGGAACGGAAGGTGCATTAAGACGTCGCGTTCGCGAGGCTGTTGTAGATGTCTTATACAATTTCTTGCGGTATAATGCCTTGTAATACACACACTGACGGATCTAATTCTATTATTTTATCATTATTTTATTATATATATATATATATATATATATATATATATATAGAGAGAGAGAGAGAGAGAGAGAGAGAGAGAGAAAGTTGCAAAGTAACACGTTACTTGTAATGCCATTGCGATTATCATTACCGTTTTTTTTCGATAATTGTTATTTTTTTCTGTTTATAATGGTAATGTCATTACATTTTTACAGTAATAGTAATGAATGTAGCCATTACTTTTATTGTTACTTTAGTTACTTATTATTATCGTCTATTCAATTGCCAGCATTATTTTTGATTGAATAGAAATACTCCTAAAGGCACTATCAATTTTCAGTACTGGCAACGAATATTGGAATGCACTTTTAGTAATGTTTAAAAATAATGTTAGTAAAAATTTTTAACAAAATTGATTAAATTGAATTATATTCATTTTTTAATTAAAATCTAAATTTCTATAAAAATTAGTACTAAAAAAAAATAAAAATATATTAACATAAAAAATTATATAGAAAAATTATTAGATAAGTTTAAAAAAAAAAGATTACTTTACAGAAAATTGCTAATTTAGAATTTTAAATTTTAACATTGATTATATTTATAATATTGATTATTAAATAATGAAATTTTACTATCTAATATTTTTATCATTACAAAAAGGTAACAAAAAAATGATAAATTATTTTTTACTAAAAGAAACAATATTTTCAACTAAAGGTAATGTGTTATTTTTTAAAATTAGTAGTAATTAACGAATAACGGTAATGCATTACTTTTATGAAGTAACGCTCCAATCCTGTATTTTTACTGGAATAAACTGAATGAATGTATATATATATATATATATATATATATATATATATATATATATATATATATATATATATATATATACATATACGTAGTTTTCCAATGATTTATTATCTCAACGCATGTAGAAACATGTAGAAACATGTGATAAAATGGATGTTAATATATCTACACTATAATTTACAGTGGCAAAAATTGTTCAGAAAAATCTAGCGCTGCAAGTTGCAATTAGTTTGTCGATCGACAGCTCGGTAAAGACATACGCTTACACGACTTTCAATAACATTCTATGATCCTAACGATTGCGAAAAGCAGTTATACCCTCGTATCACACTGCTGACTTTTAATTAAACTTTTGATTAAAGTGTTTGACTAAAGCAGGATTAGTTACCGGCATCCAGTTTACATTGGAAAGTTATATTATCATTATGTGTGTGTGTTTTAAACGTGACAATAAGTAATAATTATACATACAATTATATACAATTATATATATTTGTGTGTGTAGGGGGGGTGCGCGCGTAAAATTCTCCCCCTCCCCCCGCCTTCTCTCTCTCTCTCTCACACACACACACACACACACACACACACACACACACACACACACAAAATCACATGCACACGAGTCATTTGAAAATTTCGCGGTCTACCAGCGAAACTACAATATATAGTCTTGAAGAACTTCAAGAAACGGATTTCTGTGACATAAGGATATTGGAACATCGCTAGAAGTACATTGAAGTTGAGGGAGACCATATTTAAAAATAAAAATAATTAAAAATCTAAAGTTATAGTCCGCAAAGTTTTCAAATGACCCTCACGATAATTCTACATTTTATTATATGTACACAATCCGATTTAACACAGACTTTTATAATTTGCAAGTATATGATTAAAAAATTAAAAAAAAATAAAAAAATTGTTCCATTAATCCATCAAGGACAAACAATTACTATATCTGATCATCGTGTTTCATTAGTAAGCTTATTTATTATCAAGTACAAAGATCGGACATCTGTCACTTTAACCGAGCATAATAATGGACATTAAATCCAATAATATAATGGCAAATTTATTTTGTCGCACATGCGTTACTGATCATATCAATTGATTGATTGATTGAATTTCCGTGATAGACACATAAATTAATCGTTACAGACAAGATAGATCAATTTTCGACAATAAATATTATTTCATATTTTCTTAATAAAATAGAGATCGAAAAAATATCTACGTGAAAAGAAAGAATGCAAATAAAAATATCTTTGACGTTTTTGTTAATAACACATTTGTTATAAAAAGATTAATTGCAGGCTTGTTATAAAATACAAGATGATTGTCGCACGATTGTCGGTGCAAAGTGTGAGATATTGATTGAGATATTGTGTGAGGTATTTTTTGCGCATCTGAATATTCAATGCACGTGCTTGTATTTTTTCATGTTGCCGATCGATGGTTGAAAAATACAAGGGTGTCAGGAAGAAGACGAATTAGGAAGAAGAATCTATAATGTTCGCAGAATAAATCGTTGTCAGTTTTCGGTAATAGGGAAAAAAGATGAATTGCGGAAGAACGTCGCGAAAGAGGATTACCATCAATTGTGGGTAAACGGAAGCGAGGATGTTCTAAACGCCGCGGATGTTTTTCCAAGATATCTCACGTAGAGCTATGAGCTATGAGAAATGTTCACTTTTGGTGACTCGAGTGATTAAACTGTTTGCACGCTACCGTCACGTAAAATTTTCGAAATTGATACTTCAAAAAAACACGTCATTTGAGTTTTCTATTCTTCAGAAAAAGTGGAGTTTAAATATAAATATAATATTGAAAAAAAAAATGTAAAAAGTATATTATTTAAATAAAATGTACCATTTTTTGATAAAACATATACTACATTTTTCATTTTTTTCATATATTTATATTCATAAATACACTTTATATAAATACTTTTCATCTTTCTCATCTCTCAATGACATGTGAATGGATTCCCCCTCATTCGATAAGGATTCGATATTAGATCTAATATGTATGTTAATTTGTTAGTTTCTGCGTGTCCGCATTCGTTTGAATATTTCTTAAATATTGCTTATTCTTGGAATACGCATAAAATTTTGGATGGCATGTACGAGGATATGTATGAAGATTTGCAATTAGTACAATCTCAAAAATGAAGACAAGAGCACCGTAGCTTATTCCAGTCGAGATGAAAACAAAACATACAAAATCGATATAACAACGGACTTAATCCCAAGTTAGTTGGGAAAATGATGAAAGGTATGAGAAGAAAGATAACGAAGAAAAGAGATAGGAGATAGATGGTAGATAAATTGTATTTTGACGAATCTTAGGTCCATCTTCTATATCCCTAAAGGCGAATAGGCCTCTTACGGTGACAATTTTCCCGACAATATTTTTTTTAATTATCCGTGCAACGTAAGTTACACATAATAAGAAATGTTTTCGTAATGATCGACCCGCCAACTTATTATTGTTATTTGACACTGATATGAAATGCATGTTAGAGGTTAATAATTCTTTCACACATAAAAACAAAAGAATCTTTTTTAATACGGGAAGAATAATTAATTTCAGTAAAATCAGTAATCCATAAAAATTTGATCATTTGCACACACACACACACACACACACACACACACACACACACA
>JANQDE010000126.1:309048-320850 GCA_037157785.1 Cephalotes varians
CACACGCACAATATTTTCGATTACCTCAAATTAGATGAATTATTTCGTCATCATTATTCATTAATAATGTTTTAATGAAGTTTACAATGAAAAATTATAATTAAATAATATAATATAATCTGTATATATAAACAACGTAAATATACTCTACATAATAGTCGTATATCATGCGTGGCCTGATCAATAGTAGTTCATTGCATTCAAGCAGTTGACAATATCTCCACAAAATTCTGCAAATCACAACAGATTCAGTTGTGCTTGCATTGAATATATCAAAATGTAATGATACAAAAAAAGATAATGATGAAGGTAAATAATCAAATTTTTACAAAATTTTTAATGAAACTGAAACATATGAGAAACATTAACATATCTATTACTTTCTTGTTATTTCTTTCTTTAATTATTATTATTCATTATATAATTAAAGAGCCGAAATTAACTTTGTACTACGTTAAATTAGTTATTCACATCACATCATTTATTTATATAAATGAATTAATTAACGATAAATATTGCATGTTGTATGTACGTAATGAGGGATATTACATATGACATAGCAACAAAACCTATTCCTTATTTCTTCGCCGAGATTGCTTATTAATTTCGCATTATGTAAATAAATTTACCTGATTTTACACAAAAGATCACATTCGTATGTAAAATTTAATTATTCAGCGAATTATATTATGCTTCGCGAATTATTGTTTGAAACACATTTCAATTCATTTGTTTTATCTTGCTTTGTAAAATATTATTCAGAAGGATAACTTAGTTTGAAAATGTAACAAATTATGTTCAAAGTAAACTCGTCGAATGGTACTGCGCAGTCACCATGCCTTGATGTATCTCGAATGCATTGATTTAACAAAGCAAATATGTATCATATTGACAATGTAAATTTTGTCTACGCAAGTTTAATAAGGTCAGCCTTTCGACACACGTGTTTCATCATGATGTGCAACCGTGTGCCATTAATAGTTGCCAAACTTTCTGTAAACTTTAGCTATTTGCGATAAGATTTCACATTAAATTCTACATTAAGCATAATAGATTTAACCAAAAACAAGAGCGTACATTAATCATAAATGTCATACTTAAAGTATCGCGTAAACGACCTCGAACATTTGTCACACATCACGACTTTTTTCCTTTTGACGAAAAAGCAAATAAAACAAATCGGAAGTTGATCATATCGAGGGATTCTTCCACTTCCTTTTTAATATATGATCGAACGTCAAGATATTTAAAATCTATAGATTCTGCATTTATATGCACTTTTATTATTGAAATATGATTCCTGTTAAATAAGAATTAAAAGTTCAAGAAAGAAAAGTAATATAACAATCTAAAATGTGTAAGTCCACAAACGAGAGTTACAAATATGTACAAGATTTTATGTTTGCCTGTCACGCTGAGATTAATCTATTTAATAAAATAGAAAATTTGTGACTTGATATGAGAGAGACAGAGAGAGAGAGAGAGAGAAAGAGAGGAGAAAGAGCGAAAATATTACATTACCTGGTCTAATCTATACAAAAATTAAGAAAAAGATGGCATTGTCTAAAACATAGATTATTTTGATTATTCAAATGATAGTCTCATTATTCAGATTATAAATATTTTTATTTCTTTTTTCTTTAAAAATATAATTAAAAATATTTTTATAAAATTTATTTATTTATTTCTATGAATTTATTATTAATTATTTATTATATTTATAATTATTATATATTTTTATGGTTTATTTTATAAATTATAAATATAATAGTTATTATTTACTACATACTTGAAAACACAAACACATATTTTTAGCATATTAATTATTTTATATATATATATATTAATGCGGCATATAACATTTATATTTACTTTCTTATTTTATTTTTGTGTAATCTGTCTTATGATAGGTTATAAATAGAAGGTCAAAGAGAGAAAAAACTATGTTGCAAGGTTGCATAATGCCATAACTACACGATCATAATGATACTTGCACGAAATAATGGACAACAAGTAGAAGTAATATGATATAATAACGTTTGATAAGAATAATTATATATAAGCGCCATTCATCGCATAAAGATTTCTTTTCGCATAGTAATCAAGTTCAAAGTCTTAAACATTATTTGCAAAGAAAAATATGCAACTGGGAAATATCCAGAAACCACAATAGAAAATTCCATTTCCTTCCTCGATGAGATATACTTATTCGATAGCCTTCAAAACTATTCCATGTCTCCACCAACAAGAGTTACAAGATCTGTTGTTCCTGCCTGTCGTGCTGGGATTTATAACTATCTTTTACATTGCGTATCTTATCTCCTTATTTCTAGCGGATGTCATAATTTTAATATAATATAATAACAATATCTTCTTTATAGAGTTCTTTATATAGTGTTTCTTCTTTAACAACAAGTGAAATGTAGGTTGTTTCTTACATTTTATAAATATATCAATTTAAATTATAACAGTCAAACATATTAGTTTCATCAGTATTTCTTGAACTAATACTATACACATGCACACATAATTCTTTCTTTACTGAAAATGATTTTTAAACATTTATTTTGTTATAAATTATAAAATTTTTTATTATTTCTAATTAATCTCAAATCTAAAGCGTTATACGTTTTGGCGTTATTGTTACATACTTTTTAAATCGCATTGATTTTGACAAAAAAGATATGTATCGCAGATATGTATAATTTTTTTACATTTAAGTCCACAGGTGATACTGTAATTGATACTGTAATGGCATGTTAAAGAAAAACATATACTCCAACGCAATAGTAAATTACATTACACGCAAAGTATTGTTTTGTTGAGCAATATAATTAACGAATTTTATTTTTTGGGATACAAAAAATATGTATGCTACTAAACTATAAAAATATATATAAACTTATACAGAACAAAATATGCTTCGCTTGACAGAGTTCTTTGTAAATACGCATTAAAAAAACCGATATTGGAAAGTGACAATGCAGTAATTCTAAATATGAATACAAGCAATATTCTCATCGTTGAGCATATTCTTTTGTTTTTAAATTTAGTACGTACATACGAGCGCGATATCTCAGATGATTGAATGTGATACAAACAACTTGTTAATAAGTAACATAAATATAAAGAACAATGTGAAAATTATAACATATAGCAAAAAAAATTTAATTATTAGACGTCTAAATTCTTGTTTGTAAATTTGAATTATAAAACAATTTGACGTAATACCTTACTTGCATAAAGAAAATCCGCATTTTGTTCCATAAAAATGCACGCCACTAATGCGATAGAAAATGCATCGGTCACTCTGCGACCCATTTTAATAACGATGTACTTAAATAGAAGTTCAAAGTGTCGCAATAGCCAATGGCCAGCGTAGTGATTTCCGCTGGAAAAGCTATATTGTGTAATAAGTAAATCGAATCAAATTTTATTGAGTTTTATCGAATTTTACGCGAATTTCATTTGCAATTGCGTTAATTCGACAGATCATTTCTAATGCAAATTAAAACTTACTTCAATATTTGAAATGTTATTGTTTATTTCTGGTCCACGCAAAAGATTTTTGATCTCTCAATAATTAAATTTATCCAAATTAACTGTATCCAATGCTATCTACTTTTATCTCTATCATTGAAAGTAAAATATTTATGTGACATTTATCGGTTGTATTTAGTGCATATTTATAATGCATACGAAAGCAGCGGAATCTTTTCGATATGTGCCGATTACCTTTGCACATTTCCGACCGTGACACTTGATTCAATACACTATTAATCTTAGTCTCTTGACGTCAATTAGACATGAGTTTTTAAAATCATTTAAGATTATATATATATCTATCGACTATTATATCTACCGACGTACTATTAAAAAAACAAGGAGTAATACTAATGATATTTTAATTATTACAAAGATACAAGATAAACAATTAAATTTCCATATTTGATTTTTGATTTTATGTATTATTTGAAACATCTGTTGCAGTTGCTGTTGTGATAGCATTCTTCATTTGTTGGGCCCCATTTCACGTGCAACGATTGATCGCTATATATGGTACTAATACAGAAGATCACATCACATCGAACGGCCCATGGATGGAGTTTCTTTATCTTCTAATGACCTACGTGTCAGGCGTTTTCTATTACGTGTCCACGACGATCAATCCAATCCTTTACAATATTATGTCGAACAAATTTCGCATGGCGTTTATGGTAAGCAAAAGAAACCTAGTTTCTCACAAATATTCGACTTGCGTGAGGCGATCCGACAGGAGTGGACGTGTTTCTGCTCCTGCTCGAGTATTGCCTTATCCTAAATTTTTTGAAGGGGCCTATCCTCGTAGTTTAACATTATTTTTGTGTTTTATTTATTCGAATTATTTTATCATCCTGAGTTTTTGATAAGAAGAAGAAGAAGAAGAAGAAGCCTCATATCTACAACCTCGTAAAAATTATCATACATCTCTCTCTATTTGACAAACATAAGCCTTTTTCTGGAACATTCATTTTATACCGTTGTCTTCCTGGCCAATTCGACTCCTGAAACATTAAGTGGGGTTTGGTGCCATTTTTAACCCTAATAGGTCACACTTCAGTAGAATTGCATAACGATCACACTGGGTGAAATTCACCCCAGCTCCGAAAAAGTGATATCCCGCTTTAACAATGAATCCTAAAAATCTGAAAAAAATATCTAAGTATTGTTCAAGGATTTCGAAAAAAGGTTTCACAGTGATCTACGAGGAGTTTGAAAAATGGGTTTGGGTGAATTCCACCCACGGTGACCTATTAGGGTTAAGAAGAAGAAGAAGTTCTCACAAATATTAATAATTATATAATAATTTAAAATCTAAATACAAGTAAAATTTTTTGTTTAAAGCGCATGGAACAAATATTGGCATATATTGAAGGCATATATATATATATATATATATATATATATATATATTGCAGACATAAATACAATAATTTCCAAAAATCTTAAATCCATATTTTTTAAGTAAATAAGCTTTTTCTCTTCTCGATTATCGTTATATCTTATAAATAATTTGCATTTTTTAAAAAACATACATAATGAGAAGTCTTTTACTCATTATACATGAATCCAATTTGATTCGTTCCAGGAGACATTATCGAAGAGCTTCAGATTTCCTGGATTACCAGCACGTACCGAACAACGATCTTATTCCAGTCTATCGCGATCCCAGCAAAGGACCGTTGGTGCCTGCGGTTCAAGGATTGCGGGAATCGACGGAGGATCCGGTATAATTGCGGACAGCATGGAAGGTTCGGGGAATTCTATGGAAGAGATCCAAAAACAACCCATAAATAATTCAGAAAATTTACCGGTATCTGCCAGCGTTCCAGATACAACTCGGACGAACTCGGTACGGAGCAAACATGTTAAAGAAACGAAGAACAACAATGACATCCTGCCAAAGAATAAAACGCGGTCACCAACCAGCGGGCATCACAAGACTCGCTCCATTCAAAGAAATCAAGAGGCTTCGTGGATAAAGAAAATTAGATACAAGAACGTGCACAACGTGTCCAACATCGACAGTTCCGAAAAGAAATGGTGGAGGTTTTTGAAGTGGTTGCCCGGTTTGAAGGTCCTCAGGTTTCCCAGAGGTTCGACCGTGCCCGAAGATCGCGTGTTCGACGAGACCGAGAATCGCGAGGAGTTGTCAATGACGATGTGGAACATCCGCGATAATAACGAAGAGCGACCCGTGTAGAACATTCGCAAGTGTTTTCGTGATTCAAGATCTTTGAGAAGACTGATTTTTTTTCGATTCTGTGTTATTTCTATATTATTCACTCGGCGATGCAACGTCATTACTTAACGACCTGACGGAGATGATAGCATAAAGTTTTTTGAAAGATAACTACGTGGAAGCAAGATCGTTTAAAGTTTTGAGGATTTCTTTATATAGGAATGAAGAAGACTGAGATAAGTGACGCTCTGTCTCATGATTAATTTAACAACTCTTAATGAGTGTCTAGAAAGTAGAGATACTTCTAGAAAAATCTACAAAATTACACGGAAAGAACGATTTTGTTGAAGTATCTAAAAATTCAGCTAGATACAAATCTGAAAATAATTTTTTAATTTGTTGGACTATCAAAACAATTATATAGAATGCTTAAACGTTAATGACAAAACCACAAAAAGTTTTAACATTCTAGCAACCAGCGCCCTGACTTTGATGATCCAAACAAAATTATCTTCAGATCTGTATTTAGTTAAATTTTTAGATACTTCGGCAAACGATTCTTTCCGTGTAACATTTACATTTATTCATATTTGCCAAACGAATTTGTGCAATTTTGTATGATTGTTGGATGCTGGCATCTAATGTTGCTAATAAAATCTAATAAATCCGGAGCTTCGAAGGAGTAAACATGTCAGAAATATTGCGATCGTATATCATACTAATATATAAATCAAATATTATACGGCAACTCGTAAATCTTCCCGAAACGCATTCTCGTCAAGCACTCATTGATCATTAGAAAGAGATTTTCATATAATCCCGATTTGTTAAAAATCTCCGATTTGTTAAAATTCGAATGACAAACACGAGTACTCGATATTATGCGAGTTATGCTTTTTAATTTTGTAAAGTGATTTCTGATCTCTAATAAAATGACACACGACAAAATTTTATTTCTAAAAAAGTTCGAGGACTGAATTGAAATTTTATTTAATTTTTTTTTCGTTGCTTTTAACAAAACAAATGATAAACCAAATTTCTTGATAAATACACAAATATTATGATAGGTAATTATAATTGAACATTGTATATAAGTCATTCTAATAATTAAGTCGATATTTAAAGCAGATATACCGCATAATGTAGTGATACGCAACCTGCCGCTCGCCTGTGAATTTTTTCCAGCCCGCTTATGGCCGAAAATATAAAATCATATTTTCTATCTTATGCAAACGAAATAAACATTTTTGTGACTCGCAATATTTTATTTGTTGTTGGAAATGATCCTCTGATAAAACTTTTAAAAAAGGTTGCGCACTACTAGCGTAATATAAAATACGTATTTAAAATAAGGTGTAAAATCAAGTAAAAGCGATCGTTTCGGATAACCCGATTCATGGACGTGTCAAGTCTTAAAATGCATCACGTGTACACGCTTTTGACATCGCGTGTCTCATTAATTATATGATCTACAATGACATTAATTTAAGAAATAAAATTTAAAGGCTCTCTCTCATCTATAAATTTCTTGTGGAAATACGCTGTATATAAGATTAATTTAGTTGACCTGATAAAATTGGTACAAACTGCATGCCGAATTTATTGCAGGGATTCCAGTCTGCAATAGAATGTTACAGAGATGGATCTTTCATGTTATTATGAAATGTAATGTTGTAGACTGCATTTAATGTAAGGTACTGTAGCTCTTCTCACATCAATTAAATTTTTATAATGTGATATTATTCGTTATGTAAATAATATAAACCGTTACTGTAAAATTCTTTATTTATTTTTATCCGCGTGTCTTACTGGATGTTGTTCGTAGTTGTATATATATCGATGTCTTCAGGCAACGATATTTTTGATAATAACAGATAGACACCTGTAATGTGTCTGAAATTTATCTGGTTCTTTATTCTCTTCTTCCCTTAAATTGATCGCTAAGCTAGTTCTATTCGATAAAATTCTATTAAATTTCTGCACAACGAATTGTCCATATAGTTTTCTATTAAATACTAAATAATACGATCATATATGTATTTTCGTACTCGTATCCTTGAAAATTATTTCGAGAATTTCAGCGCACAAAGTCACAAATAGATAAAATTATCTTTCATATTTTGACAGTTGAGCAGGAACATGTTTGAGTTGGCGGGAAATAATTCTCTGAAACCGCAATCTGTGCGTGTGGACAATTCAGTAGAAAATATATATTCTGCATTTCAAATGTATATTCATATTTTATGTTTTAAAAATAGGATTTCAAAAATATTAAATATGATGCTATGAATTGATTGATTAAATAGTAAAATCTTAATAAAAAACACGAATGAAAACATGTGCGTGGAAGTTGACAAAATTTATTTTGTGAAACTTGCTTTTATTTCTCTTTCTTTGTATTCGCTTCTCTCGCTGTATTTTTTGTTATGTTGGTGGTAAGCCTTTATTGCACAATCAAAAAAATAAAGAAAAAAAGCATTAAAAAAATATTTTTTCTTTCAAAAAAAACAAAATTCGAAAATACTATCCCAATCAATAAAGAGACATAGAGGCAAGAGGCAAGAGAGATATAGAGGCATATCAAATCATATTATATTTAATTGCCTGCTCATATAACATAAAGCCAAGTAATATAAAAATGCTTAGTATGTGAGACAATATAACCGCCTATATAAAAAATAAATATGAAGTGAAAATACATAATAATTATACATTTTTCTATACTTAAATGCAATGAGAAGAAATAAACAAATATCCTTGTATAGGATTATTAAACGTAACTTTTACAAAACATATTCGAGATTCGCCTGACCGAAATGTATACACAATGTACAAAATTAATAATGAGTCAATAAATTTTATATGCTAATACATGATTTGACTAACAGTAAGAAACTTACAAACTAATGAAAAAAATTTGTATGCCAATAACTAAATGCCATTAAATGCCAATAACTTTTGTTAATATGTAACAATTAATATATAATAATACTGAAGATATATAGATAGAAATATATAAAATAAATAACATAAATAATATTAGCTTGTCGGACATATTATTTTTTGAAAATGAATATTACAATAAGTATATATTTTATATTCATTCGAAAAACAATAATTCTGCATAAGCAATTAAATTTAATTTAAGTATGGAAATGGAATTAAAATGCCAATCTCTCAAACGACAGAAAGACAATGTATAAAAAATTACATCACAATAATTACTATCGTTATTTGCGTATAGCAAATTTTACAAATACGATTTAATTTGGTGTACACGATTAAGTACGATCTTTCGCGTAAGCAGTGTACTAAATACATATATAAATATTTAAATAATGTGTTTCGACATATTTATATATATGTATATATATCCAACATGAATTACATATACATATTATATATATATATATATTCCTTATAGTCTGATTTTAAATAATAACAATCATATACATCGATGTGATAAGCGTACGCGCATTAGTGAACTTACAGATACAGGAATGTATATCGTATGAGAAACGTTAAGATTATTGTTCTGTGACAGTCTGTTTTGCGAAGTGTCGTGAATTTTTTCACGGTATACTTTCGAGACAACCTTTGATGTGTTGCCAAGCTTGGAGACCCTGTGACATTGAAGAATAATATTATCGTCAAGAAGCGGAAAACAAATACTATAAAGTATTGAATGTAATATATCTACCTTCCTAGCTAGTTTAAATTGTAGAATACAATAAGCTGCCAAAGTCTCTTTCAGATCGACAACCTTTTGATGTTGGAATCTCTCGATGTCCATCATGGCCTTAATGGAGAAAGACCTGTATAGTCATTAATAAAAATTATTAACGTTTATTACAACGAATATCGATTGGTGATATCTAGAAAAGCGATTTTACTTCAAATCTTCGTCCACTTGCTTCACGGTTTCATCGTGCTGCGCAATTCGCTGCTCTAGCTGAAGGATTTTCAACTCGCGAACCTCCTCGGTGTCTACAGAGCCGAATATGCGCGACATCAAACCAGCTTTACCTTGAAAACAAAGTTTATCATTCCTAAGAGTATACACACAAATCAAATTTAAACATTATATTTCGAACACAGTTATTCTAATATACATATAATAAAGTCTAAAAGTTTTTAGGTCAAGACTATAAAAAAAGACGATAAAGTGGAACAATTTTTATTTTCAATATAATTATTTTTTTATTTCAATACATATTTGTTTTTTAGAACAATAAATTAATTTTTCTGTAACAAAAAATTAATTTTTCTAAAAAAATATTCTAAATTTTTTGTCTTTGACACTCAAAAGATCATTTTTTCATTATAATAAATTTTTTCTGCTCAAATCAGATTTCAGTTTTGAAAATAAAAAAATAATCATTAAAAACCAAATCAAAACTGTAGGAGTACATAGATATCAACCATTCTAAGAATCATTTTAAGGACAAAAATTCGGAATATTTTTTAGCGTATAAGAAAATTGATTTATCGTTCTATAAAATGTATTAAAATAAAGGATATAATTATATTAGAAACTAAAAATAGTTGTTCACTTGAATTTATCTTTTTTTTTATATCTTTAGGATGGAAGTTTTTGAATCTTATTACGTACCTTGCATGACTTTGTCTTTCTGTTCGAATGTGGCAGTCAGAGCATCGTGCGCTTCGTCTTTAGCCAGTTGCAGGGCTTCTCTGCGTCTGACTACAGCCTGCAATGCCGATGCACCAAATAGCCACTCCTTGAGCTGATCAGCTATGAGCTCTTCCTCCTCGAGAGTGGTATCTATCGTAGCTGCTAATGAGTCCAAGTAGTGCCCCGATTTCTAAGAAAACAAGCTGTAATGCGGTGTTTTGCAAACTTAAATTGTGTTTTTTTTTTGTTTGTTTTATCAAGTTGTTACTCTTTCCATTTTCGAACATTAGTGAATAAAATCGATGTTTCTTGTTTATCGGTACGCGATTACGATAACTTTTTATAACGAGGAATACCTGCAGTTCGTCGCCCATTCCTTTCTCTATGGCACTCCATTCACTGAAGACACGTCCATAATTTGCGTGCAACTTGTATAGACTGTGTTGCTTTTCGACGAGTCGCGCGCGCACTCGCAAAAGATTGCACAAGTTATTCTGTAAAAATAATTGTTTGAAGACACATCGACAATATTTGCATCATGATTAAAATATTATTAATATTATTAATATGGACAAAACAAATTCTCAAAGATCGTTAAAAATTCGTGAGAATTTTGACGATAGAGAATTTTGTTAAAACAAAAAATTCTATGTATAGAAATAATCTCCTATTTTAAATATTTCAAAGATAACATTTTGACCTGTAGCGTACTTGCAATTCAATTCCATAATTTTTTATAGTTTCGAATCGTTTGTCTGGTTTTTTCAGTCGCACTGCTACGCTAAGCGCTTTCAGTTTTGATTCCGCGATCTGCAAATACCCTATGCAGAAAGTGACATAAATATAATAATACTTAAGATGATTTAAAATATTTTTTAAGTTAGTAATTTTAATTTAAAAAATTTTAATTTAATATTTTAATCTTTTCTATGTGAGAAATAAAAATTACCTGTTTCTTTAACACTTTCTCTCCAACCGTCCTTCTGCTGAAGAAATCCCATGAAATGTTCGTCTCGAGAAAGTATAGGATGCGACGCAACTCTTATCAGAAAATTCTGTGTACAGAAATATCTCCTATGACTTTTCTACACACAGTACAATATTTATCCTATAATACTGTTGCGATTCAGAAACGTACCTCGAGTCCAGCTCTTCTGCGATCAACAAAGTCGGGATCGAACGTGTCAGTCGTCACTTTCTGCCAAGCGTAGAGAACCTTCTTTTCCGGTAACGGTGGTAGTACGATGTAGGGATAAGAAATCTCCAGATAAGCGCGAAGCAATTCAAACTCAGTATATCGCCGCCATAACGAGCTTATCCTAGTTAGCGCGGTTTTGAAATCTGGATCAGTGACTCTGTAAAAAGGAAGATAGGAATTACGTGTGATAAATGCCCTGACAACAGAATGTGTGTGTGTGTGTGTGTGTGTGTGTGTGTGTGTGTGTGT
>JANQDE010000126.1:321277-383485 GCA_037157785.1 Cephalotes varians
GTATATATATATATATATATATATATATATATATATATATATATTTCCTAAGTAAGACTCGTATTAATTTGAAATAAACTCTGTTACAGGATTTGTATTTTTGCTTCCTTACTCACTTAGTTTCGATGAGGTATACCGTGTAGAATTCTCTTAAATTAAGTGCTCTATTCGCTCTCTTCTCAGCCTCCACTATTGAGATCTCCATGTGGTCGAGCAGGCAGTCCTGAAATATATTACGGCATAATAATCCTTCTCTAAACATTCGCGCAAGTTTGAGAGACACTGCTTTCATCCATCTGTTTCCTTATCATTCGTCGCGGTTTTGGCGAAGCAAACATTAGTACGCAACAACTGTGCTCACAAACTTACACAATATATGGTGATATACGAGGAGACCGAGGGGAGAACAGAATACGAGTCGCTGACACCAATTGAGTGACGCTGCGCAGTGTTCCGATGATCACTGCGCGACACACATTCGTCTGTTCGTGATTTCATTAAAATTAGATCAATTAATCCGCGTCTCTTTATATCCGTTCAATTCAGAGAGCGCTTAGTCGAGAGATTCTTTCCGAAATTCTTGGAGTCGTGTAATTCTGTGGTGAACGAGCGAGGCAACGCGACTCCGAAAAGGCGGATTGTGAGAGAACGACTTATCGATTTGCTACAGACGAATGCGTATGAAAAACAAACCAAGGCCCTTTACCTCCTTCCGCGTCTCCATGGCGGTCATATTAGCGTTAGTCTCCCTCTGATAGTTGCCGTTCTGAAAGACCTCTTCCATGATTCCACGTCGCGTTGCCTGCAACTACCTACGGGCCTAGCCAGCGGGACTCCAATTTCGTCTTTCGCATCACGTCGGGTCGCTCGACGCCGACCCGCTACCGCCACTGGTCGTATCGATACTGCCGCGCCGTAGAGCTGTAAGGCAAGCTGTAACATGCTGCGCACAATCGCGGCAATCCAATCGAAAACCGGTTCCAGATACTGATGTTACAAATTCAGTTATGCTTCGTGACAATACGGTCAAATTTAAAATTCGTGGGAGAGACATGAAAATTAATGATATTAAAAGGCACCCATCTAATGATTTTACGATCCGCTATACGCAATATTCTCTCACACTACGAAGTCGACTGAAAGTTGATTATAAAGTTGATTAGAGAAGTCAACTTTTAAGGAGCAGAATGTCGACTTATATTTGACTAATAGTTGACGAATGTCCCAAAAATAGTCGACTGACAGTTGATTTTCCACGTTGACTATCAATTGACTAAAAGTTGACAATAAGACGACTTTTCAAGTCGACATATAGTTGACTTTTCATAGTCGACTTTACGCCGACTGGGAAAAGTCGACTAACTGTCAGCAAATAGTTACCCGTGTTGTGTAGACTGCGTGTAGCGTGATGACATGCAGAGCCTAATGAAGTGAAAAAGATCCTACGAAGAAGTTGGCTACGCTGATACCGATGCTTTTCTCTAGAGGAATCTTTACCGCCAAGTAGCCTAGTTAGTTTCTCATTCGCGCTCTTCTTTGCACGCACGTTGCATATGGAAGGGGTGAAGAAGACGTTAGTAATAAAAATTTTATTATATTTTTTGTGCGTTGCACATAACATTTTTTGTTACTGTTATGCTTATAACAATTGTGATAAATAAGATTAGAACACACATAATTGAAGATAGAGGGATTCAATTTTAATGTATTAAATATCGCAGTTACGGAATGCACTTAAATTGTTTCCCTCGTGTTGTACACATAGTACGATCGTATATATATATACAATTCATTCGCTTATTCATACATGTATGCATATAGAATATAGTAGGTCAAAACGAATAGGCTTATTTACTATACGTGCATATTTACATAATGGAAGATATTATACGAATATGAAATGACAATGGCGATTATTAAAGTGTATAAAGATGAAAAAGTATTTACATGTCGATTTTTCGATCAATAAAATAACGAAATCAATATGAAATACATCTACAGAAGGATCAAACAATAGCCTTCGGTTGGTCATCATGCGTCATTTTCCAAGGTAGAATAGCAACCAGAAGTGCAGACACTGTAAAGTTAGAAATTAGAAAAAACATTTTTATATACAGGTAAAAATTATACTTAATGTAAAGATACAATTTAATATATAAATATTTTTTTCTTACCCAAAGAAGCTGAGCCGATCATGACGAATGGTCCTAAACATGATAGATCGAATAAAATGGGAAACAGTAAATTTCCGATTACTGCTCCAATTCTTCCCATCATCATTGTTATGCTAACCGCTATAGTTCTGAAATAAGAAAAATATATGGATATATCAAATAAATAGAGATATTAGAATAAATATAATAAGAGAGAGAAGATAACGTAATATGTATTTCTTTAAATAACATTTTATACTATTAATGATATGTAATTAATGATAAATCATCGTACCTTAGATATGTAGGAAAATTGTCGACAATAATATTAACGACAGTCGCACCTCCTATACTCGACATGGCGACAAATACCGAAGACAACCCAAGGATACTGTTAGTATCTTCGGCCCAGTACAATGAACCGCAACAAGCAGCAGCGACGACGAAGCAAATTGCTGCACAGAAAAATCAAACAATTATACCTAGCAAACACAAATATATAAGAGCAACATTACTATAATGTAACATGTGAATATAATACGTGATATAATGTGTACGTTACATGTAATGTTCATACTAGTTCATGTTAGTTTTAATTTCTCATTCATTGAACGTTGCAGTTATATAACATAAATATAACATGTAATTTAAATATGATGTAATAATTGTTATATAGTTTGAAAAAATTGATTTTTCAAGATCACATAAAGGTTATCGCTACGTTTTTAAATAAAATTATATGATTTCTTTTTACGTAATATGATTTCTTTATTTATTCTGCACATAGAAATGTTACGATAGAGTTGTCGAAAAATCAATAGTTTATGAGATATTTTATATTTTTATACTAGGAAGGACATTCTGCCTTATCGGGACCTTATCTTTTCCAATTCAAGCGTTTAAAATATTATTTAGAAATTTATATTATATTATTGTCATTATACTAGATTCGCAATGTTACCTTAGAAATAAAATTACTAGGTATTTCTTCATTACTTTCAAATTACTTTATCGTCTTACCCATTAGCTTCCTTTTTCCAATTACGGTAATCAAAGAACCAGCTACGGTATAACCAACAACGCCCGTCATGGCAATAACGATGGAATTGATAAAAACTCTAGAATTCAACTTTGTCTGAAATTGACATAAATATTATTTCTAGGATTTATTTCCGGTGTCGCAATTAAGTTTTATGAATTAGCGATTTACCGGAACGCATACAGTTGTAGAATTGTTCATCGTTTCATTAGCATACCGTATGGAATTATGATACGATTTTTCCTGGCCTAACATGTAACAAAACGAAGGCTGCAAACCCGACACGTGGCTATCGTCCTTCATGAGAGTACTTTTATAACTCTCAATCATCGCGAACAGCTGCGGCATCCAAAGCCGGAGCGAGTTTGACCTGCACGGTTGCAATAGGCATCAATTGAACTTTTGAAACTCCATTTATTTTAGTGACTGTTTTTTTGTTAAATTAAAAAGTAAGAGAAAAATGAAAGATTGATTAAACTGACCCTATTGTTGCTCCAAGTTGTATCAATGATATGAGTATCAATTTGAAGACATTGGGTCGCAAGAAGAGTGGCTTTATCAGCTTCCAACAATTCTTCAACTTGTCCTGTATACGTTCCCCACATGATTCGACAGAATATTCATCCTCTAGAATCTTTATCTATCAATTAAAAATAAAACACAACCATTATTATATTATTATTATATTATATTATATTATATTATTATTAGTAAGTTAATTCTTTCGCTCGTTTTGCAACCGCTTGATTAAACGAATCTCATTTCTTACAGTTTTATCTTACAATTTGCGTTTTTGTATGTATATTCTAGTTTAGGTTTCATTTGTATCCTGTTTTGCTTTGTTCTATATTTTTATTTGTTTTGCGTTCTATTTATCATATTTCACTTTTCTGTCTACTTTATATTCCGTAATAACATATTTTTAATACAAATAGACATAATAATAATAACATTATATTTTGTATGCACATCTTTGCTTTTTATGCTCATTGTACTTATCTATTTTGTAATTAAATCTGGATCTAAGCAATAAAATTTATTAAAATTATTAAAGTTTATTAAATTATTAAAATTAAAATTATGAAATAAATCTTTCAAATATTTAAATAAATATGATACGATTTTGTAATCACGCTGTGCGCAGATATCAGGTATATTTTAACATTGTCGAAATAATTCGATGAATCGTATTTTTATAATCGAGTTTCATTTGCGCGATTCAACTAACTAAAATTATTTGTATCAACGGATAGTTCGATCAATTTAATCTCACAGTAATTTTATATAATAAATCTAAATTATTTCAAATAAATACATTGCTTATTATTCAAATCGTTATGCATGGAAGGAACAGGTTTTCTAAAGTTTCTTTCCGTGCGTAACGATACTTGAATAATAAGCAATGTTGGGAAAGTTATCGACGACACATGGTAAGTGAAATCCATAGAAATGTGGATAATCTCCTCAATTATTTATAAACCATCTAAATCTGCAATAGATTATACCATCTAGCAATTGATATTTGGAGGAACACAATTAGCACTGTGGATCCACTTGTCGTCAAGGGTTTCCCGGCACATTCTAGAGAATAAGAAAGCGTTTAAGAATCCGCTGAAGACAAGCCGAAACGTCCGGACATCAATAATATATGTAATTATTTGTAATTTTATGTATTTTATTATATTAATATTGCGCTCCAAGAACTGCGTTGTCATTGCTCTCATTAGCCCGTTAATTTATTTATTATTTGACTTGTTAATAAGCAATGTATTTATTTGAAATAATTTAGATTTATTGTGTAAAATTACTGTGAGATTAAATTGATCGAACTGTCCGTTGACACAAATAATTTTAGTTAGTTGAATCGCGCAAATGAAACTCGATTATAAAAACACAATTCATCGAATTATTTAGTTAACAAAATAGTTAACAAGTTTAACTAAATACAGATCTCTAAAAATGATTATATAGGATTATGCTTGATGTAAAAAATTTTAACATTTTAGCAATTTCAATATACATATATAATTTTGATCCAACAAAATTATTTTTGAATCTATATCCAGATAAATATTTAAATATTTTAGCAAGCATTCATTCCGTGCACTCATATTACCGGATACGTGTCGGGATCTTTTCCAGTATTGAGCGAGTAGATTTTCTTGAAAACATTCAATGCCTCGTCGTGCCGACCTTTCAAAATAAGAAACCGCGGACTCTCTGGAAAAGCGAAAAAAGCGATGCACGCAAGAAACTCAGGTAGCGAACAAATGCCTAAGAACACTCTCCATGAATTTATCTCATATGTTTTGCTTAGAAATGTAATGTACCACTTTTGAGGTATTATAAGCCACGCTATACCTGCGAATCAAAAAATTAAAAGATTTAACTTTATCACGTTTATTTCACAAAATGTTCATATTTAGATAAAATAAAATATTTCGCGCGCTTTCGATACTTTCATTATAAATTTCTAAATCGATTTTAATTCTTCTTGTGTCCAGCGAGTTTCACAATGTCAGCAACATGCATGTTACAACATTGCACGCATTACCGGCGTTAAAAATCGACGTTTTATAATTTAATCCGTCGATCCGTAGATAAGGTGTGTCAAGGCTATAACTTACATGGCAAGGAAATATTTCCAAGCGAGAAAAACACGCCAAGCCACATGTATGACCTCGATCGATGTGCTTCGTTGTGTACTTCCGCCAAATACGACATAAGTGCCGCATACGGGCCAGATATGCTACAATTTGTTGATTACAATGTCGATTGTTACATAATATTTATGAAATATCAAAAAATATTCAAAAATTTTTCTGAATATATATATTTATAATATGAGTCTGAGTCGTAATATTATACATCGACTAACAATTCCAACTTACATCATGCCGTCGAAAAATTTGAACATTATTAAAAGCCAAGAGCTGTGCGAGAAACTCGTCGCCACACTTAGTAGACCGGTAAGCAGGTAACCATAGAACATTATTTTTTTACGACCGAACATGTCGGTCATGCAACCCCAGAAAAACACCGTAATAATCATTCCTGAAAACAAATCAACTGATCAGCCAATTCTGCTTTTGTACCTTGACTTTCTGCCAAGAATTGTATATTAAAATAAGGACGAGAAATAAATATGCAGCCAAAGTAAAACGTTTGCATTCTGAAAGCAATATCGTTCCTGCGACATGCCATAAATTTACAAGATCAATGCTTATTTGATAGGTACGCCTAGGGGCCTCCTAGCAAAAAACTTTAAGAATTTCGGCCGAAATAAAAAATAAAAATATGTACTTTCTGTTTCGCAAGAAATCGATTCTATTTAGAATCGAGGGACAAGATGTAAATTTGCATGTAAATATAATTGTTCTTTCCTTAATTGCTTCTTATCATCTTTGAACATGATACTAAATTAATATTTAAACTTTATATATTTTTTGGTACCTTAAAAAACCGATATAAATGCTCAAATATCCTTATCATCCTATAGTAACTTATCGTGTGTATTTTGTACAAAATATTCAGTTTAAATTTTGTTATTGACAAATAAAAATTTTTTGATAAAACACAACAATATAATTATATTCACTTTATTAAAAATAATTCGTAAACGTTATAATGTGTGTTTAATAAACTTCTATGTCATCTTATTGCACGGAAAGAACGGTTTTGCTGAGATATAAATCTGGAAAAAAAAATTTTGTTTGGATCAAAATAATTGGGCAGGACATTCAAACTGTTTGCTAGAATGTAAAAATTTTTGGCAGCATTGCCATCAACGCTCAAGCTTCGTTTCAAATTACATAATTATTTTGATGGTCTATAACAAAAATATTTTCAGATCTATGATCTGACTAAATTTTTAGATACTACAGTAAAACTGTTTTTGCCGTGTAATCTTAAATTAACAAAATACATAGCGATGTAAGATTTCAAACATCTGTAATTGGTTCAAAGTTCTTTCAATAAAAAATCATTGATTGCGAGGAGAGCCCCATAATGGCCGTATTTTAGGGGCTGACAGAGGTGCGTTAATCCACTAGTATCTCGCGGATCGAAAGCAATCGCTGTTGAAAACAGCCGGCCGAAAATAATCGGTCGGTCGGAGATCACATGCGACAAGAAATAAAATAGTACGTTACCGTAAGTTCGCGCGTTTGCCCTCACTATTGCCTACGAACGAACCGGTAGTGTACACCGCACGATAATCAGAGACTCTAAGTATGCCAAACTCTAGGGCTCCAGGGCTCTCAGTGAGCTCTCTGGTACCTGTAATAAAGCGTCGTTATGCAATTATCAAGCTGATCGAGATATTACCTGCAAACGCCATCGAATTCAGCAACCCCTTGTCGAACATCGTTAGCTGGAGATCACATTCGGCGGATGGCAACACGTAGGACATCGCTGACGATGAAAAGATACTAGAGAAGCTGGCCGGTAATATTGCCAGTAGTAGCAAATAATTAAATTTTCCATACCCTGACATACACAATAATATTTTATGTATTAAATCAGTTTTCAATATGACATATATTCAAAATTAACATATTTCACGTTTTGAAGATTAACATATTGCACAATATATTGATATATTGTCATAAAATGAATAATATTTAGACAATCACATGTATCGCGCCAATGGAAGTTCAATCAGATTCTTTGTTTTTATTTATTATAAATATTTGTAAAAAATTTTAATGAGCATTTATCTATTTGCTCTCTTAAAGATAAAATAAGATGATAATAAACAAATGATAGCGTGTAAATAATTATCAAGATTTATAAATATATAATGCAATATAATTTACTTACCTGTTGCTATAATTGCCTGTTCGAAGTCCGTGGGACTTGAATCCTCAGACTTTATTTCCTCACCTAGAAGCAGAAACAGCAATTAATTATTGTAAACCGTGATGATATAGTTATTTTAGATTTATAGTTAAAACTGAATTAATACTTAATACACTACTCATACGTCTGTATTTATTCGATCTACATATCGTAAATAAATAAACAATGCGTTTAAAAATCATTTTTCCTGCTATCTGTCAAACACTATCTATCAAACACGGTCACGTTTGCGACTAGCTACGTACGCATGATCGACGTGTGTTGTAAACTTGAAAAAAATAGTCAATATTGCTGATTGGCTATATTGCCAATCGCGACGCGCGACACTTAAAGTGCTATTAATATTACATACAAAACAGGATTTACTATTTTCATGACTGTATCAGTTTAACTACGCGGATGTAACAGTTTCGACACCACATACAACGATAACATCATGTACAACTCGTTTTCGCTTAATACAAATCATTAGACATTTAATTAAATTAAACATAATATAATTTATAAAAACGTAATTAACTGTATGGAAGATAAATATCTCGTAGAACACATCACACGGCGACATTCTTTACTATACTAGACGAAGAATTTATTTATAGTTCATAGCACAATTGAATTTGTACTTTTTGTATTTGAAATCGTTACGTGCAATTGTAAGCAGTTAAACACAAGTCGTTTTTGGCAATATATGGATGCGAGAGAAGCTACTAAGGTAGAAGGTAATTATGATGGTTATTTCACGTGAGACTATTATATTAATTTTGTAAAAATTCTCGCGCAAGTTTAATATAAAGTTCTAATGCAATTTATTAGAAGCACTTTCAATTTGCATGTTAAATTACAATCGCGACCATTATCGAAATTAAAGATTTCGTGCAATCGCAAAGATAATGTCGATCAATACCAATAGATGACAATACCGCTAGATGATTCGAGCTCGACTAACGATTTACTGACAACATTTGTCTTAATATGCTGCTCAAAAAATTCACACAAGAATTCGTTCAATGTTATATATTCACAGGTGTTATCAAACTCAGCGATTTTTCGATAATGATAGATTGATGAAGCTAACTGATGAAAAACTAATGCTTTTCAAATTTACTTAATAGATAAAAAAAATTTTTTTCAAAAAAATAAATAAATAAAATGTTATAAAATTTTGAATCTTTCAAAAGAGATTTATAATTAATAATTGCAATTAAATTATTAAACTATATAACATTTTTAATCGATAATATAATTTAATGATCTCGTTAATTTAAAGTGCGTTTATACAGCATCTAAATAATAATGAAATAATGCACTGTGTATGAAATGATCTAACGCAATGTAATTCTTTTATTATTTAGGTATTGCTTAAACGCGTATATGTTAAACATGTGACAAATGACATGACACGTTTTTTTCTTTATTACTTGGGTTTATTTGAACTAAACATTTTCATGAATAAAAACTTTGATATAAAAAAAATAATTGCCTGCGAAATATTATAAATATTTTCTGTATAATAATCTGTATAACTTATGGATTGTACATGTATTTAAGTACACTATAATTTTATGAATAATTTCAATATTAATAATTTGTAGAATAAATAAATAAAGAAGCGCCAAATACGATCGAGATGTTTTGAGGGAGAGAGACGAAAATATCGAAAAAGTTAAAATGCTTATTAAAATCATTATTGACAATTTTAATGTTTAATGTAAAAATTTTGATATTACTATTCTAACTTTAATTTAAAACCGCGTTTTCAAGACTGATTGTGTTCGACGCGCAGTATAAAAAATAAGAAAATGTATCAAATAATTCATATAGAAATATTATTCATCATCAAGAGATTAAGCCGCGCACGATTTTAAAGCAATTACGTTTAAATCATGTATAACAATCTCATATATTAGGGGAGACCGGTTGTCACACAGATTTTGTTTATCCAGCAAACAAAGATGGATTGAAATAGACAGAAATGGATTCGTTTTGTTCGTGTCAAATCCAGATTCTGATCTTTTGAATCCATTTCTATCAAATTAAAGTTTCCAGATTTTTTAAAATCCATTTTAATCCATATGAAGAGATAAAAACAAAGTGATTCTTATTCTTTTCAATTAAAAAAAAAATATGCAGACCATTAATTCATTTTAATCTATCACGAGGGATTAAAACAAAATTATTTCTACCTTTTAAATCCAAAAAAAGTTACTAGGGTCATACATTTCATTTTAATCCATGACATAGGATTGAAATGATGTAAATGCTATTTCTTCAATCCATATTTTATTCAAATGAATTAAAATGGATTGAAATTTTCAATTCGTTTCAATTCCATTTTCGTTTGCTGGGATATAATACTGTATTATATGAATAAATTAAATAAATAAAGAAGCGCCAAAATACGAGGCTTTTCTAAATTCTTTATATAGAAATATTATTAGGCACTAAGAGATTCATGCAACCTAGTTTAACTTGTTATTGTTTATATACGGTTGCTTTTCAACACGTGTCTCTCTTATATATTGATTATTGCGATAAAATTATCACATGTATTTAGTGGCCAAATTGGAAAAGACGCTTGCCGCGGATAGATAAGGAGATTCCAACTTCAAACCCTAATTGGAGTGAAATTTGTTGCAATAAAATCTCTTTGTAGTATTTAATCTTTTCTATGAACAATTATACTCAACGCCATAAAGCAACTGCGTGTTTACGAGTGACTACATATAGCACGGTCGGCCAATGCACAGTTTGAAGAACTATAAGATGTATTTAATACATTTAAAGAATTAAAAGATATAATTAAAAAATTGTTTATACACAACGTTCGCCTTTTAATACGTATCTCTTTAATTATATATTGATAACGTTATTGCAATAAATATTACCACATGCATCAGTGATCGAATTAGAAAAACTGCCCATATCTCGGACAGATAGGGAAATTCCAGATTCAAACTCTAGCAGGAATGATATTTTTCGCAACAAATTTTTTACAATATTTTAAAATGTTTATTAAAATCAATTTTATTTTGACGATTAATTTAATAATTTATGATATTACTATTTCAACTTTGGTCTAGGACTTAACGCGTTTTCAAGACCGGCGTGCAATTTGAATAACTATGAAAATTGTATTTAGAAATTAATATAATTAAAAAATTCATATAAAAATATTATTAGACATCAAAAGATTTAGCCTCAACCGGCGCCTTCTTATCTAATTTATTCATATAATGGTCTAGTTTAACTTGTTATTGATTTATTGACATTTTGAGTGATGCAAATGTTAATATGTGTGGATATGTTTATACCGTGTTAAAATAAACTATGTGAGACGCAAATTGAAACGGAAGGAGATTTAAAAAATAGAAAATGAAGAAATGAAGAAACCATTAATCATACCAGACTCATTTTACATAGCAATTATATTTCTTTTAACCTGTTCTCTATAAATGCTAATTTCTTAGAGAATAAAAAATGAAGCATTTGTAAAGCACGTCATTGATGCAATTAATATTAAACAATATAATTAATATTTATAGCCAGCGAATTTAATAATTTTTTAATAATTTTCAAGAGTTAGACAATCAGTAATTTGATTTATATTTTTGTATTTTATACATAGAAAGAGAAAGAGAAAGAGAGAGAGAGAGAGAGAGAGAGAGAGAGAAAGAGAAAGATGTTACTAAATAAAAATTAAGTCTACATTTTAAGTATTTCAATGCCATTTTTAACGTGTTTACTTGTGTTAGTAAAATAATTGTTAATGATAATTAACAGCATTTAAAACTGAAAAATAATTATAGAGAAAAGACTTTTAATATATGTATATGTATTTAATATATGTAATATATTTGTAAAGAAAATCACGACACTCATATACTCGTGTCGCCGTTTCCTAAGTTTAAATCTGCCACATCACAATAGTTAGACATGACTGGCAACAAAATCCCTTGAGACAACGGAAACAAAACAGTATCGAAATTTACAGCGAAATAAACGTCTGGTAACCCAACTTGTACCAAGAGATTACATCACCTAAAATAAAAGCTTTAAATGTTGTTTCTCTAAAATTTTTCAGGTATGATTATATAGTTCAGTTATTAATGTAAAGAACGAAGAATGAACTCGCTCTAAAATTTTTCAGAAACGCAATTTCGTCTTTATTTTAAGAACCCCTCCAATTTTAAGATTGGAAGAATTCAGCATATTATAAAACAACATTTTGCGGATATTTTGAATGAAAATGGAGAAACTAAAGTTTGCATTCACAGTAAAAGCTTTGGCAAGTGATAACAAAACAAACATCATCAACATAATTTCAATTGAGACAGAGAAAAAGAGATCTTCATAATGCCAAACGAATTTCAGAATACTACACTCCATGAAAAGCTGAGAAATACAGCAGCATTCCAAAAAGTAAAAACAACTTTAACAAAAAGAGATACTACGAAAAGAGTTTGGATTACTTTAAATGGAGATACCCTGAAAGAATACAAAGATGATGAGGGAAATATATATTTCAACAATTATCTATTGGAAGAACAAATAAAAGATATCAAAGCGGAACAACTCCAAACACCTGCTACGGGTATTTCAGAGAAAGCTCTACAACAAATTCTGGAAAATGTTACTAAAAAGAATGAGCAAAAATCTAAGATCCATAACCTGAGGAAAATATCAGAAAAATTGGTAATAGAAAAATTTACAGGGAAAAATGCAAACGCCCCACAATGGATGGAAATTTTGGAAAGCGAATTTTGGAATGCTCAAGATTGGAAATAAACCAAGACACAAATAAAATTGAACTTTTGAGATTACTTTTAGAAGAATACTGTATGGACTGGTACAGTTCAATGCTGATAAAATATACATTAGATTCTCCATGGAAAAAATGGAAGAAAATTTTCTGTGACACCTATGCTGACAAAGGATGGACGCCAGTGAGATATGCCATTGAATATAAATACATGAAAGGTTCTTTACTAGAATACGCCCTAAAAAAAGAGAGAATTTTGTTAGAAGTAAACAAATCATTAGAAAAACAAATCTTAATTGACTTGATTGCTGTCGGATTCCCCAGCTACATATGCGACAGAATCAATAGAAATAGCTTGGAAGAAATTGAAGATCTCTTTAATGAAATAAGAGGTCTAGAATACCTAGTAAAGAAAACCTTCGATAAAAAAGAAAAAACATATCTCGAAAAAAAATCAAAAATAGTTGAAATAAAAACACCATGCAGGATTTGTAGAGAAGAAAAAAAGGTGAACGCTACCATCCCGAATCAAGCTGCTGGTTCAGAAATAAAAATGAACAAATAAAAACTGTCAATAACTCAGAATTGGAAATAGAAATAAACGACAAAAATCCAAAAAACTTATAGCGCCACCATTAATAAAAATCAAACTACTTCTGAACGACACTTTGGAAACTTCTAGAATATATGACTCAGGATCAAATGTGTCTTTAATTAATGCAAAACTATTATATTGAAAAAAAAAACAGAAGGGGAAAAACGAGAGACAAATAGTAAACTTTACGACGATTAATGGTGTCAAGAAAACAAATGGAATGGTAACACTGAAGATAAAAATCTACAATATCGAAAAAACCATGGATATCTTTGTTATAGAAAACGAAAATTTTAACTACGATTTTCTAATAGGTTTAGATTGCATAAAAAAATTTAAACTAATCTAAAACGAAGATCTAAGGATCACACAATATAACAACTCAATAAAAGAAAATACACATAATAATGCCAGTACATCGGACTCACCAAGTGGCACACAAGAAGAAGAAAAAAAAAACTTCATAAGAAGGAGAAGAAAGAAACAAATGAAAAAATATACAAACATAAAGTAAATTTTAATGAGCATATAAATGCTAATAATTTTGAAATTTCAATAAATCATTTAAGTTTAAATCAACAATCGGAAATTAATAAGTTGATAGATAAATACAAACCAGTATTTGCAAAAGACAAATATGATGTTAGCACAGTAAAAGATTATGAAGCTCATATTGATTTGATGGTAGATAAATATTGTTACAAATGTCCTTACAGATGCACGATTGAAGACAAAAGAGAGATAGAAAATTAATTAGCAAAACTATTGAAGAAAAATTTAATCGAAGAATCATACAGCTCATTTGCGGCTCCAGTAACTCTAGCATATAAAAAAGAAGAGAAAAAAAATCAAGATTATGCATAGACTTTAGAGAATTAAACAAAACCGTGATTCCCCAATCACAACCTTTTCCATTAATTGAGGACTTAATGATAAAAACTAGAAATTGCAAATATTTTTCTACGCTAGACATAAACTTTGCATTCTGGTCAATTCCTTTGAGGATACAAGACAGACAAAAAACTGCATTCGTGACTCAAGAAAACCATTACCAATGGACTTGCCTCCCATTTGGGTTGAAGACGGCTCCAACAATTTTCCAAAGAATATTGAGTAACATCATAAGAAAATACAAACTCTCAGACTTCGCAGTTAATTACATAAATGACATTCTGATTTTCTCCAAAAGCTTCGATGAACACATATTACATCTATCAAAACTACTCGAGGCAATATTGACTGAAGGTTTTAAGCTAAAATTCGCTAAATGCAACTTTGCAGAAAGTTCAGTAAAATATTTAGGTCACATAATAGAAAATAATTCTATCAGACCACTGAAAGATTATTTAATCGCTGTGAAGAATTTCCCAGTCCCAGAAACAAGGAAAAATGTACGTCAATTCCTAGGAAAAATAAATTAATACATTATGATAATTATTATGATAATTATGATAATATATGATAATATGTATTATGATAATTATGATAATAATTATGATAATTTGTTATCATAAATTTATTCCACACATTGCAATTATTCTGGACCCTTTACATAATCTACTAAGAAAGGATGTGAAATTCATCTGGTCCAAAGAATGTCAAGAATCATTTGATAAAATAAAATCGTTACTCTTCTCGAAACCAGTTTTAAGAATTTTTAATCCAGATCTATCAATAAAAATATTCACGGATGCATGTATAAAAGGAGTAGGAGCGGTGCTAAAACAAGAAGACGAAAACGGACATAGTAAACCAGTGGCATACTTTTCAAAGAAACTAACTGAAGCTCAGAAGAAAAAGAAAGCTATATATCTAGAATGTTTAACAATAAAAGAGACCGCAAAATACTGGCAACACTGGCTAATTGGAAAAGAATTCATAGTACACTCAGATCATAAATCTTTAGAAAACATGAATATAAAAGCTAGAACAGACGAAGAACTGGGAGATTTGACCTACTATCTATCCCAATATGTGTGTGACTTTAAAATAAAATATAATCCAGAAAAATCTAACCAAGAAGCAGACTGTTTAAGCAGAAACCCAGAACTTTATGAAAATGCAGATGAAGTCTTAAAAGTAATAAACTTAATAAATTTAGAAGACATAAAGAATGATCAAATATAGATTTACAAAAAAAAAATAAATAAATTCAGAGAAAAAAATAACATCTACAAAAAATCGAAAAAAAAAGATAAAATTGTGTTATCAGAAGATTTTAGCAAAACATTAATAGAAGACGTACACAATAATTACTGCCATATAGAAAGAACACAAATGATAAACAAAATAGCACCATTTTATACAGCAAAAAATATCATTTCAAATATTAAAAACACATGTGACAATTGTGAAATCTGCATAAAAAATAAATCGAGGAAAAAATCAAAATACGGCTTAATGTCACACCTGGGCCCCGCACATATCCGTTCGAAATTGTATCCATTGATACCATTGGAGGTTTTGGAGGAATTCGCTCAACAAAAAAATACTTACATCTTCTAGTTGATCACTTTACGAGATACGCATATATACAAACATCAAAAAACCAAAACTCCAATGATTTTATAAAATTAACTAGGAACGTGATACAAGACCATGAGATCAGCACAATCTTGACAAATCAATACCCGGGTATAAATTCAAAAGAATTTAAACAGTTTCTAAAAAGTAAGAACATAAAGATGGTTTTCACGGCTACGGATGCCTCATTTTCAAACGGTCTTAACGAAAGATTAAATCAAACATTGGTCAATAAAATAAGATGCAAAATAAACGAAAAAAATAAAAATAATAAGAGGGCGTGGACAACTATTGCAAGAATGTGTAGAAAAATACAACGAGACAGAACACACAGTCACGAAATTCGCTCCAAAATACTTATTAGAAGGAGAAAATGTAAACATTTTACCACAGGAATTAAAATCAAAATGTACAGACAAAGATCTGAGAAGAGATAGAAAATTAGCACTAAAGAATACAAAAAAGTCTCACGATTATAATAAAAAACAATTCGACCTGCATAGAAAAGAAATTACATTAGAGGTGGGAAACTTAGTTTATGTGGAAAACGGAAGCTGTCTAAATAGGAAAAAATTGAACGAAATAAGAAATGAACCATATAAAATATTGAATAAGATCTCCAACTCAATTTATGAAATCGACATCGGACACAGGAAAGTAGAATCAAATCTCTTCCATATCACCAAACTGATTCCAGTATTAGGAAATAACCACTGAACAATTACGTTCGTCACCACTTATAATTGTTCTTCTCTCAGAGGGGGAGATATAAAGAAAATCACGACACTCATACTCGTGTCGCCGTTTCCTAAGTTTAAATCTGCCACATCACAATAGTTAGACATGACTGGCAACAAAACCCCTTGAGACAACGGAAACAAAACAGTATCGAAATTTATAGCGGAATAAACGTCTGGTAACCCAACTTGTACCAAGAGATTACATCACCTGAAATAAAGGCTTTAAATGTTGTTTCTCTAAAATTTTTCAGGTATGATTATATAGTTATTAATCAAAGAACGAAGAATAAAACTCGTTCTAAAATTTTTCAGAAACGCAATTTCGTCTTTATTTTAAAAACCCCTCAGAAATTTTAAGATTGGAAGAATTCAGCATATTATATATTAATCAAAATATTTGTAAAACATAAATTTGTTAGATTATATATTAGATTATATCTAATTTATAAAAAAGTAGAAAATCTTATTTAATCGAAGATGGATCTTTGTGTCTAATATCCGTAAGCTTATATTATTTTTCTCTACAAAGTGTGTGTGCCGATCACTTGTCTTAAAACGCAGTCCTAAATTAAAACTGAAATAATGATATCATAAATTAAATTAACTCAATTTAATAATAATGATTCTAATTTAAAAGTGTCTTAAAACATTGTGAACAATATATATAAATTAACGCAGAAATTATGTTAGATACAAAGATCTACTTTTAATCAAAGTATTTTCTATAGTACTTATTTATATTATTTACATATCTATCTACTTTTATTTATTATTTATTATTTATTTACTTATTGTACATTTAATTCTTCAATTATTTTAAAAACTAATATTTGTTGTAATGATAATAAATATTGTAGAATTAAAAAATAATAATATTGTGAAATAAAATTTTACTATGATAAAAACATTATACAATATATTAATCCTTTTAATAAAATAATTCAATAATAACAATTTTTTGTTTTTAAAAAATATGATACACTTTGTATAATATTCTCCAATCTTTCTTCTAGTGTAATTTACTGAACGAAAAATGAAGACTAAATAATCTTTTAGGAAATTTGACACAAGTCATCATTCATCACAGCATTGCAACTAAAATAATTTAGTTTGTAATTCAAATTGTTAAGCCCAAAATTATTTGAAGAAAATAATAAAGCTAAATTTTTTATTAAAAAACACACTTTTATATGTAAATGCAAAGATAAGTAATAATTAATATAAGCGGTTTTTATTTTGGCATTATCATATGTTAAATTATCATGATTAATGGATTATGTTTGAGCAATGTATTTCCGATCAATTGTTCTACATTTGCATAAAGTTGAAAAAATATTGTAAAATATTGGCGCAGAAGGTCGTATTACATATATTGTTTAAATATAATTACATAATTATATTTTTTTTATAAACAACAGATAATCATGTAAATATATACGCGATTTGATTAATGGAAATTGGATATTGTAATAAAATATCCAAACTAGAAAGCGTTATAAGATGTGAGGAAATATATTATATTATTAGTGGTTTGCTTATTTAAAATTGTTAAAATGTAATAAATGGAATGATTAAAATTTTATAAAATCGATCTTTTTTCGATTTTTTCAAATTGTGAATCAATTAATTTATAATTTATAAAAATTGCATTTTATAAAAAAAAAACATTGTTTCAAAACCATATGTATAAAATAGTTTTAAATGCAATATTTTGATATTTTGTCAAATAATATTGAATGACTCATTATAACTTAATAAGATCAAATAATATTGATCTAAGCGAAAACTTATTTAACTCATTTACCATCGCACAAAAATTTACTAATATGAAAAATAAAAATATCTTAATATTAAATATCGGAAAGATATTAGACTTTGATAATAAATAAAAGAAATGCTAAATTAAAAACATCATTTAGTTAAAAGTTTAAATATGCTGTATAAAAAATTGTATATTGAATGTATAAAAAATACAAATATGTATTTTTCATACAATGTATTCAAACTTTTATACATATGTGTATATGTGTATATCTTTTAACAATATCATTTTTATATCTATTTTTTAATAATATTGCACAAAAACGTGCTAGAAAAGGTTCAAAAATGCAAAAATAAGTAATAAAACTTGCAAAACTCTTACGATGGAGAGTTCGGCGATTGTCTTTGGGTTTCATTAAAGTATTTTTGTTTATCGTTGTCGACATTTCTTCCCTTGTGAAATGCTTGCGGAATAAAAGTAAGATACTCAACGATCGGGAACGCAGTAAAAAGAAACTTGTGATAGCCAAACCACCGGCAATTCTTATTCGTTGGTCTTAGCCGTCGCGCCACCCTGAAAAGGACGTTCTTTGGAGACTCTTCTTTAGCACATGCACAGTGGCGCGCGACAATCGCTTAACTGGCCGATTCACTACAAAAGTATAGTCGAGAAAGACGTGCGAAGAAGACGATGACGACGTCGGTTCGTCCGTCATGTCACGCGGTGGGGACGAAACAAGTTTCTGAAAGAATTTATACAATTTTTTCGCGTTATTAATAAAAAAAAGTCATTTTCCATATCCGCGCGAAAACACGCGGATATTTTTCCGTGTTCATTAGATATAGGAAAACTTAACGTTTCTTTTCAATTGCTCGCCTGTCAGCTAGCGCGAAGAAACGTTTGTTTAGTCCGCAAAATTTGCTTTGATTACATTCCACTGGAATGTTCGCACATTTATAATAGTCGATCCTGCGCGATTCGTAAAAGACGCTTGAGAAATTTGAATTTCGTTGAAGCACTAATGCCGTTTATTTATTTTTTTTTTTACGCAGATTAAACATTCGTGTCGCATGAGATTTTTGTAATAGTCAAAATTTAGAATAGAGATTCGAAAATTAATGCTTGGTGCACACCGACCGTACCGGTTCGCCAAGACGATGCTATATTGCCACTTTTGGTATGTATCGCGTAGTACCTCTAAATTCGAAGTACTAATTTTTTAATGAAAATGTCATTTCGAGTCACACTAATAAAAAGCATTTTTCCCGGTATATTAGAACGAAATATGAGATACACGAGATAGCTATTCGTTTGGAGACACTATCCTTATGAAACATACGGTATTTTTCTTTAGAAGTTACTTCCCACACATATCTCGTGTATAAAATAGAAGGTACTCGATATTGCCAACATTTGTTATTTCTCGAGCAAATGACAATCGAGAACAGTAGTCCACAGCTATAAACGCTACGAACCACATCTGTTAGATGACGCGTATTGCTATAATACCGTTGCCTTATTCTAAATATCAGAAAACTTCGCTGAATATTAGTATAAATAAGCTCATAAATAGTGATATTTCAGAAATGTGCCGTGTGTTCCGGAAGTCACAGTGAATGTACTGAATATGTTCGCAAATCGAATATTACTCATGCCCTTCGTCATATAAATGTGCCTTCAATCATCTAGTACATTTAAATATGCAATACTTTGATATTTTATCAAATAATATTGGATATTACAACTTAATAAGATCAAATAATATTGATGCAATGTTTGTATCGCATAACATAGTATTTCCTTACAATGAAGAACTCCTGATTTCGAGGTATTTTTCCTCTTATTTTTGATAATTACTTATGTACTTTGTAATTACACAACGTTTCTATTTCAACGTGTACCTCCAATTTTTGGCGATACATGCTTAAGAGTGTAGAATTGTGACATTTTTTTTGATAGAATGACGCACAATAACTATCGCTAATCAAGAAAATTGCAAAGAAAAATTGGTGAAATTTTTTTCAGAATCTTTTTCATATTATAATATAAATGGGAGAAAATGGAGAAAAAAGAGAAATAATAAGATGTCAGGTCTTATTCTACTTACGTTTTTTTTTCGTCGGTATCTTTCCATTCGGAATTGTTCCATCATCGAATCCCTCTCTCTTTGCAAATTCACCTTTCCCGAGTGTCATCGCAAGGAGAATGCCAAAATCGGTATCGCGTCATATGTTTTGTACATCGCTGGTGTCCTGTACTATCACGACGCAGTAAACAAAGGCGATGACAATCAACTGTATATACTTTTACGAGTTTATTCGCGATTCTCAATTGCAAATATCGACAACAAAAATTTTTTTGTTGTCTGCAACTTCTGCTCAGCCGTGAAAGCGATAAACTATCGCATAAACTGACCCTTCTTCAGAAAAACGAATTACGCGTTGCTGATCGAATGTTGCAAAGTGAAGTTAGTAAATTATTCCAGTGTACGATGCGAAGTGAAATTCCAAATTCCTTTGCACACAAAGTCGTCACTCACTGTTTGCTTTGTGGTGCTTCGCGGGTAGCAAATTACAATCTATCTTATCTTTGCACGGACATGTGCGATAATTTCTTGATCTTAATTGCCACCAGTTCTCGGAAGACTACCGTGAATCAAATGACGAATCATTGTTTCAGGTGTCAAAGAATTTACTTGGCAGTAGAAAGATAATATTACATTCATTATTCTTCAAATAAATGCTATAAGTGCCTACTTATCGCGCAAATGCAAATAGATAATTATATAATCTATTGAGTCGTTACATATATTAGGTGTTTTGTACATTGAAGATTTGTATTTTATGAAACGCTCTTAAGTACATAATCGGAGTAGCATAAAAACATTGGTCTTATATTGGGTCTATGTCGATTACCCAATGATCTTATATCGGCCCGACGTTTTGAAATGACATTGGACCGATATTGGCGGCGTCACGCTGGTTTACCGATGGCTAATGGTTGGTGAAATGTTAGATTTTACATTTAGCCAACAACTGAAAAATGATCCAATCACATAAAAACATTGATCCAATATCAGGTATATGTGGACTGTCTAAATTCTAAATATTGGCCCAATGCTGCCAAGTGATAATGAACTAACATTGATTGCAAGGTCTTGCGCACAATGGAGGAAATATTAGAAACAGAAATAAATATTGAATATTATATTCGTCCATAATACGATTACAAACTTATTTAGAATCGTAGAAACGGTTGTCGCGAGAGTAAATCAGAAGCGTCAATTATTAGTTCCTGTGACTCTAAATGAATTTGTAATTATAGACAAGATATAAATGTTTATTCACGTTCCTAATATTTTTTTCATTGTGCGTAGAACTTTACAATACATGTATAATTTTTAGTTAATATTAATTTGGGAATATCCCGATTGAACACCACCGATCACAGCGTCCTAAAGGCTTTCCATTGTTCATTTTAATTCACTTTAAAATAAAAAATAATTACTATAGTAAATTGAAAAATGACGTATTAAGGAAGTTTCTTAAATGATTTTTCCTTTGTTATTGTACCCTTATAGTGAGATCTTATTTAATATTATTTTGAGAAAAATTATTGGTTGGTGCAAGTTCGGCTAAATCGTTCAACAAATAGTTGGTATTATGTCGTTAATCGATTAATAATGTATACACTTAAATAATTAAAAATACTGCTGGTTATTTTAAAATAGTTTAAAATATACAAGGAAGCACAGCAATCCCTTTAATTCTTATAAAATAAATAAATAAGTAGCCTGTCTAACGATTCATCGAATCGTAGCATTTTAATAATGTCGATCCAACATTGTTCTGCCAACTGTCGATACTTCCGATTTAAAACCAACCGTTGGTCAACTAATATGTGCTGTTCGGAAAGTGTTTCTTTATGAGACTAGAATCATATGTTTCTATGAAAATATATATTTCAGTTTCTCCGAAATGTATATGATTTTTTTAAGTCACAATAAATTTGCGAGAAAATTGAAGAAGAAATCAATTAATCTTAGAAAGGCTAATAAAAGCAATGCCGCAGTTAACAGAGCGTAATCAATTAATGTAATTTATTATCTATATTTATAGACGTTTCGGCTTTCCTTTAAGCCATCCTTAGTGTATGAAAATGTACGTGTTCTTGTCGACGTTCGATGTTCAAAATATTTTGGCTTGGAGGATGGCTTAAAGGAAAGCCGAAACGTCTGTAAATATAGATAATAAATTAYATTAATTGATTACGCTCTGTTAACTGCATTGCTCTTATTAGCCCTTCTAAAATTAATTGATTATTGTTAATATTTCAAGAGCTTATCACATTAATAAATAGCTTAGACTAATTAATATTGTTGAAGAAGAAAGTTCATATAACATAGTAATATGCACATATGCAAATAGATAATTATGTAATGTACATGTAACTATATATGCAAATAAATTTGCGAATATAAACTAAAACTAATAAAACATTTGAATAGTGATTTTCAGAGAAACATAAAACTGAATGAGCGGCTTTGACGCAATCGCTTGACATTAATTACGCTTGACCTTCCGGTTTTTAAGCCGATTAATCGCCGATTATGATCATGTTACGAAATGACAATCTCGGCCAACGTTATAGTGGTAACGTATTTGTGGTGAAAAAGAGGATTACATGTTCTTTTCTTCATATAGAGTCACACAGAATTAAAATTACAGCATATAATTCTGACGAAACTATCAATACAATTACTTCACACTATATGAATTATTTACAAAGCAGGAAGTATATTATGGAGTATTAACTTATGGTAACGTATGCAGTATCTTTTTATCATCTGCAGAAAAATCGAACTAGTCAGCTCTATATTAATCGTTCGTATATAATTTTTAATTTACTTTTGATTAATTATCACAGTTTTAAAAACATATTATTAATATTGTGATGCTGCAATGAGATTGCTTGAAGGATATGTCCTTCCTTCAGTTACTTTAATGATTATTATTAAACAATCATTATACATGCAGTATACAGGATGATAATTAAATACTCTAAATGATTAAAAGAAGTAATTCCTCATTCATTCAAGACGAAAACTTCTTTGCTTTTGATTAATTATCACAGTTTTAATAACATATTATTAATATTGTGGCATTAAAGCTGCAATAACATTATTGCTTGAAGGGCATATTCTTCCTTTAGTTATTTTAATTGCAATGATTAGTGTTAAACGGTTATTACACATGCAGTATATAAGGTGATAGTTAAGTACTCTAAAAGATTAAGAGGTAATTCTTCACTAATTCAAGACGAAAACTTTGTATGATCAAAACGACATAGTTTCAAAAATAGAAGGTATCCAATGATGAAGGAAAACTCATTTTTTATTTTTTCCAAAAATTTCAAAAACCACTCAAGTTATTTTGATGACATTTTGTGCAAATTTGAAGAATACGAATGAAAGTGGTGAAGTAGACAATTTGACAAGAAAAAAAAAAGATTTTATCAAATTTGTTACTTTAAAAGTGATATAAATAACATTGTCGTTTGATATAACTAACAGTTCCTTCTTTTCAATATCTGCGACTTGCGGCGCTTTTTCTTGAATTTGTTTGATGATTTCTTCTTCAAAAAATTTGCAAAAATGCCTTACATTAATATTGAAATGGTAGATATTTTGCGAACGGTCTTGCAAACGATAATGCTAGTGAGGCAAGGCATATTTATCTCACTGAAAGATATCCTCATCGAAAATTCTTGCTCAGGGTAACTTTTTCCATCATAAAAAATTTCAAACTTAAAAAAATCGGCGTATCAGTTTTTCGTCGTAAAAAAAAAATATCCGCTTGTCTTTGGATTCTGGTTGAAAAAAAAAATATGGCCCCAAAAGATAAGCCCTTTGTGTCTTTCAAACATATACAAAGTTTCATTAAAATAACCCGAGTTTTCGAAATTTTTGGAAAAAATGATTCGAAATTTTTCCTTCACCTTTGACATCCTATATCTTTAAAATTAAGTCGGTCATATAGTCATATGAAGTCTTTGTCTTAAATTAGTGTGAGAAATTAAATTTTTTAGAAAACTTAACTATCACCTCGTAAAGAGTAGTCTTTCTAATTGTAGTCTTTCTAATATGTATACCTTGGTTTTGTACGAGAGAGAGATCTTGTATGAGAAATCATTGGAGATTCGAAGATATTGAAGGAATATGTAATGCACATCGAGAAGTGTCTTTCCGTTCATTTGGTTTTATTCAGTATATGTTATTCGTGTATATTGTGGTACCAATTCTGCAATATGCAAGCGTGTTGCACGGTACCTTCAATCTTTACAATCTTGTCATACCGACTTCATTTGTTTTCTTGTTATAAATACTAATTTTTTTTACATCGTTTTCATCATCACTTTCATGCATAATATAGACTCATTCAATATTGCTTGTGCCTTACGATTTTGATATGTAAGGTCTTATTCTAGTCTTGTCCGATAATATATCTTCATTCAATATCTTCAATAGCTCTTAGATTTAAAACTTACCTAAATTTATATATATATATATATATATATATATATATATATATATAATCGATATAAATTTCATAATACAATAATATAGTCATGAGAATGTAATGAAATTAATCACAGCTTCACTCTATGTATGCAGATATTTTTTTCGATGCATATGTCATGATTTTATGAGATGATAAGAACGGAATCTCGAAATTTTCGAATACTTTTATCACAGCACGAGTTTGCTAATCACTATGTATACTTGTATACTACCACATGAATGAAGTTGTGCATACAAATTATAGTCGCGAAACTGTTCGGACAATTACTTTTCTCAGATCAGATTTCTCTATTCTCCTTGATCTTGAAAAATATTCTTGGAAATATTCTTTTAAAGTACATTTGCGTGTGTGATTTTTTTCATCGAAAATTGTGGAAGGGCAATATTTTACATAGGTATTTATTTTATTATTGCTAATTATTGCTAATGGGTGTTAATTGGTTGCAATTTGAAGATGACGAATTGTCCAGACAATTAGTTTACTGACTATATGTATATATTTATATATACATATATATGTATATATGTATTATATATACATATGCATATCTATATCATCTAGAGCCGCTCATTATGAAAAGAGGCGACTGCATGCGCGCGCGCGCGCGCGCGCGCGCGTGTGTGTGTGTGTGTGTGTGTGTGTGTAAAAGTGCATATAAAAAAATATTATTCTATCTGCTAAGAAAAGCGATTATTCAATTTATTTTTCTTCTTTTAAGTAATGGCTCAACGAAAAATATTTTCTTGATGATAATCTTAAAATATACTCGTAAATTAAAAAAAAAACTTGTTATCGTGTATTCAAAATAAAAATTTATTTTTTGATGAAGAATATTATAAAACTGTATCAAATATTTGATAATAAATCAAATTTTTGTTTTAACTTATATATTCTATTTATATATTTAACTTTAATATTCTTGGTTGAAGTATTAAGCTTATTAGGATTCAAAATATATTTAGAATAAATTTGATGCTTATGGTGAACTTGTGATAGATTTATAGATATATGAACTTTTGAAATACCTGAAACAAATAATCTTTACTCAAATATAATATGTATTTTTCTGTGTGTATGGAGAGATGCAAGATTAGAGAAGCTAAATTTAAATAGAAATTCTACTATAATTTATCATTGTAAATATCGTATCATTATCGACGAAAAATACAGCAATCGAGTAGTAGTTATTCTAGCAGGCAATCTGTTAATAATAAAGTTTATAAAAATTAATAAAAATCATAAAAAATTCATAACATTTTTATCATTATTAAGCAACGCGGTAGCGTCGCTACGCCAAGTACACAAAAAAGACAACTATGTTTGCGTAAACGTCATGACGCTATCAAGTAATATTCAGAATTCTTATATCAACAAACAAAATTAAAATATCTCAGAAATTAAAACCGCAATCAAAAATTTAGCCAGAATTTTTTATAATTTTTATATAATTTATTACTTTAGGATGATTGTCAGATGGTATAATGAGAGTAGCCGAAGACGATGTCCGGTTTAACGACTTTTTATTAGATCTAAAAAATTACACGACTTGACGCTTTTGTTGACTCCGAGCAACTGTAACTATTTGTCTCGCGCTGTTATTTTATATCTTTTATTGCGACAGCGGATTTGTCCTTCTATCTGCTTCTCGAAGATTCTAAAATATATTATTTATTACTCATTTATTATTCGTTTATTATTTGTTGTGTCTCGCTTCCTGACCTTGACCGTCGAGATGGTCGCACGGGCATGTTTTAAGTGAATCATTCTTTTCCGAATTCTAGCTACGCATCCTGACACTCTACGAAGGCAGTAGCGATGCAATCGCCACATTACAAACTTTTGATTGCGACTAATCCGATAAGATTGGTGCAGTCGATTCCAAAATAACCGTATATCAAAAATGTATCAAAATTTCTCGTTTTTCGTCATTCTTCAGTTTTATATATGCACATACACAGGCAAAGTGAGGGATTTGCAAAATGCTCATATTCAATATTATTAGAATTAAGCAATGTAAGTGAACATTAATACGCACACACATCTAATATTTTTAGATGATACAAATGAGACAGTCAGGCAAAGAGAAAGAAGAACGAAGAAAGAGAGCAAGAGATAAAGAAAGAGAACGCAAAGAAGAAGAGAAGAAGGAAAGGGTGAGAAGATGAGACGGCAAGAGAGTGAAAGGACGAGAGGGTGAGACAGCGCGAGAGAGAGAGAGAGAGAGAGAGAGAGAGAGAGAAAGAGAGAGAGAGAGACAGACAAACAGAGACAGAGACAAAGAGGAATAAGAGGATTATTAGAAAGAAAGACACACATGCACGCATGCACACTCATATTTTGTGAATTGACATATTTCCATATATAAGTTGAAATTGATGATACGTAGTTAATATACATAACATGTATAATGAATTGCGCTGCTGATCGTAATAATTTGTCACGAAATTGAATTTAAGACGAGATGCTAAAAAATCAATATAAATTTACTTATGGAATTAAATAAAGAAATCGAAAAAAATGAAGTTGTAAAAAAAGAAAAGCATTATGCATTATTTCGTCTTGAATAAACAAATGTTATGATAAAATTAATTGACTGTTACACTTTCAAAATAAATATATAAATATAAATACAGTGCGTAGATTGGCAAAATCGATATCTTAAAAATATTTAGCAAGATGCTATAATGAATTTATTACATACTTATTAATAATTTAGATGTAAAAAATATTTTAATTTTTTAGTTATTATTTTTGTTTTATCCTTTATTATTTTTATTTTAAGTTTATTTTATACTGTAATATTTTCAAAAATATTTTTAAAAGTTAAATTTATCATCTCTTGACTCAGAGAGAGAAGAGAGAGAGAGAGAGAGAGAGAGAGAGAGAGAGAGAGAGAGAGAGAGATTGATTTTTCCATTTTTCAATTAATTTTTTATTTCATGTTTGCACTTTTGAAGGCGTTTATGTATTTGGTGTACTTCTTTGTAAGATACTTTTTATGAGATAAATAGAATTTACCAAACAGATAAACCGTTCTCGATTTGCTCAGCTAATCATATGCATTTACCATGCAACAAAAACTTAATTAGCACTTAATTTCCGTAGCATAGCGAATAAATCGAGTGATAACGCGCGTCTGTCACAATCAGTAATGCATAATTTACAAATGATCCAACGAATAACTCTCGATAATTCTCTTCTTTATTTCTAACGTTGACCTCCGCACGCGCTTTGCTATTTGCATAGTTGTTACTGAATGAATGTTATGCGCTTGCGTCTTATCTCGTGCATGAAACCAAGAAAGTTGAGTTTAATAACATTGTTTAATTAATTTGTCAGTTTCCGAGAGCTTTAAGTTGTAACAATTTTGTTTATTCCTACATATTAATAAGGATAATTTACGCAAATAAAGTTCCTTCGATTAAAGGAATGGTATCTGACAAATACTAGTATCTGAAAGATACCTTTGACACTTTAACTCGTCATATATAAGAAGTTACTCACAAATGTTTCGTTTATCATACAAATACTTATTTTGCATTATTTTTAACGTTTGCATAATGTGATATTTAATATATTTAAATTCAAAGCTTTGTACACGAAAAGTTTGTCTGCTAATTATATTTCAGAATACGAAATATTCTTCAAATCACACGAAATATTTATACAGAGTGTATTTAAATAAGTATTAAGATTTTAAACGTATTTCTATCGAATAAATATTAGACAAAATTTATAGAAATATAGATCTAGAAAGCTTAGTTTTGAAATTATTAAAGATTTTTCAATGAAAATTTATTAATCATATATACTATCATATATACTATCATATATATATAGATATAGTATATATACAGTATATATATATATATCACACATACCATATTAATGGCTTCTCATTGATTTTCTATTGATGTTTTAAAAATAAATGGAAGCAATACGTAACCCTCTAGAAATATTCTATGGAATATGAAATAGCATGGAACGCAGACTCAGAGGTTGCATCAAAGCAGAAAAAGACCATTTTGAACAATTTTTGTAGATGTTTGTGTGTTTTTATTTTTTGTTTCTCTTATTTTCGTGTCTTAAACTCTTGTTTAATTCTATTAATTGTTTTATTAACTGTTTGATATTAAAATTTAATATTAATAAAATAATATAATTTAATTTAATAACAATTAATTTAATTTAATTTAATAATATAATATAATTTAATAACAATAAAATTCCTCATAGTTGCATTTTTAGATATATGTTTAACTCTTTTTAATATTTGGTCGATAGGAATACATTCCTAAAATATTTGACACTTATTTAAATATATCTCGTATAAGCAAGGTATATTTAAATATAATTAAATATATAAGGTAAATATAATTAAACTAAATAAAAAACACAAAGTTATTTTGTGTTTTGCATAGAAGAACGAATAAGAAATATGATTTTTTAATAATGTTTCAAACAATGATGACTGAATTAATGAAACACTATGTCTCAGAAGAATTAATCATAAAGAGATACAGCATGGTCTCGAGAATTTGTATGTTCCAAGAAACACGAAATTGTAATAAATATATTAAATATCGTTTGATTTCAGTCTGAAATCAGTAACGCGTAACAACTTTCACTGGTATCATCCGCTTCATTGTATACTTGACTTACGAAAGAACGTATGTTTTTCTGTAGATCGTAAGAAGACTTTGTACCGCAAATGAAAACAATTTTTAAGATCGTATGTCAAGAGGATCGTTGGCCCCGTCGTTGATATGTGTCACTGATCGTGCACTCGAACGCGTCGTAAAATGGAACGGGATATTCTTTTTCATTTTGTGTGTGTGTGTGTTCAGAATAATTATTCGCTGAATAAGAGATATTCTATTTTCCTATAAATACGTGCGATTCCTTCATTGATGACGTACGTTTTCTTCGTAGAGAACGTAATAGAGAATGTAATAGAGAACATAGTAAAGATATCGATTAAATCTGGGATTTCACAATTACGTATTTTCCAGTAAAGTGAAGTAGGGTTTTTGCTATGCTTTTTCCTCGATTGCTCTACTTCTTACCGTAAATCAAGCTTACAAGAAATACCATTCGTTAATTTTTAATTACATCTCGATGGATCTTAGAAAATGTAAAAAGGTCGTCGACCTTATCAAAATTAAATAAAAGATGCCCTTCAAACTATTATAATCTACGCTTTGCGGAATAATTATTAACTGGTTTTATTTATCAACTGAAATGTAATAGTAGCCTAGTATACTGATTAAACAGATAATTATTATTTTTCAATGAAATGTATCGTGCAGCAGCATTGCTATCAATTTATAAATAATTTATAAAGATCGGTCCTTTTGTTTGTACAATTGCTTCTACGAATCGTATCTCCCTCTCTACTCATATATATTCCTCCTCAATTTGTTGTGTCGTCATCATATGTTGATTTCTCGGGACTATATAAGCGCGTGACCGCATCATAAGCCGTGATAAACTTCTCGATCCGAGGTAAGGGTTGACCCGAAATGACCCTGAGAAACAGTTATTTTCTCATCCGTTATCTGAAGCTCAAGATAACGCAGTGAAAAGAGGAGGCGACGTTGTCAACGGGTCTAGAATTGTACTCTTTAATATAAAGTAACTGTGTTATCCGACGAAGCAACCAGTTTGCCTCATCAACAATATTTTCTCTCAGTATCTTCTCTCGAAAGAAAAACATCATTTTGCGTGAGTATCCTTGCTTATATATTAACGAAACGCGCTTCAAATATCCGTAGTGCGTGTCTTAATGAGTTAAGAGATGGTTCGAAAAGATGGTCAAAGAGATAGTTTGAAATCGTGCGAAAAGGGGTGATAGTCGAACTTTTCGAGTACGTAACACCTATACCGCGATCAGAGAGGGATGATATACTTATAGTGAAATAAACCATTGCATTGTCATCACAAGTATCGAGTAAAATTTTAGGCAGATGAACACATTGGATGTACATAGTTCTGAAATGTTAGGTAAATAAAGTTCGGTTCTTTTCTAAAAATAGAAAATATCTTCTTCTGTTTAATGTTTAATTAATTCAAGAAAGATGGGCATGTTGACTTATTAGTATTAATTAATATACGAAAAAAATCTATTTTTCTTGCTGCATCAAAATCCAATTGAAACAAATGTGTATAAATGGAATAACCAAATCAGAAATAAACTATATTCTTTATAAACTATATTCTTTACATCTGGGACATTCGCACTAGAAATCAATGCTTTTGTGTGATATATACATCTAAATTAATATAGTCAAGCTTTTTGGCTCATAGCCAAAAATTATTTAAAAACTGTAGTTTTGCATCAAAATGAAATTCTACTTCCCGGTAAAAAATTTTTTATATAAGAATATATATATAAATATATATAAATATGTATAAATATATATAATTATATACGAATAATGATATATAATTATATAAGAACAATTTCTTTTTATTTCTTCAAACTTGACTTTTTGTAAGGAAGAAACAATGTAAAAATTATTCTTTTAATTATTTTTTAAGTTTTTTAATTATTATTATTTTTCTTGTATCAAGCAGTAATTTTACAAAAAAAGAAGAAAATGAAATATGGATATATAGATATATGGATATTTTATATATAAGTATATATGTTTACATATATTTATACATATTTATATATATTCTTATATAAAAAATTTTTTACGGGGGCTTAAATTTACATCGTCTGCAGTATTATAATGCGATGTATAATTTACAAAATTGAGTGGATTATCGTAATTTATCGTTGTGCGATAAATGCTATGTGTTAAAGAGTATCTGTTTAAATCTTTAGATGACTCTATAGGTTTTGTATATAACCCAGCCAACACCAAGTCGTCTAAAAAACGACTAAAAGATATCTAAATTGTTACAAAGATGTCTTTTAGTGAAAGAATATAGTTGACGAAAAGATGACTAATAGATGACAGATGTCCCACTGCTAGTCATCTTATAGCCTCATTCTTATGATGACTAAAAGATGAATCTTAAGAAGACTAATTTTGACTAAAAGATGAATCTTATGAAGACTAATTTTGGACATCTTTTCGTTGTCTTAATTATGTCATGTAAAAGATTATATTTTGGCATATATAATTTCCAAGAATATCAGATCTCTAAATTAATTTTCAAAATTAATTAAGAAGTCATACTGTCAAAATACATTTATTTTCGTCATGTCAAGTGCTCCCATTTTGAGGACTCCGTCTTCAAAAAAATCATTTTATTACTTCATGGAAAATCTCATTATGTTGCGACTATTATTCTATTCTGTATAGTTTTTATTTACGAGAAATGTAATTATATCGCGTCCATCTAGTGGTAATGCCGCATACTGTTCTCGGATCAGCGACTTTATCTTTTTTATGTTATCTTTTCGGCAAAACGGAAAGATATCTTTCAATCGACTTTTTGTTTTGCCGAAAAGACAACCATAGAAAGATGATAAAAGATGTCTTTTTTAAGTTGTCTTTTCGACAAAACTAAAAGACATCTTATAGACATCTTTTCGTTTTGCCGAAAAGCCAACTTAAAAAAGATATCTTTTTGTCATCTTTTAGACATCTTTTCGCTTTGTCGAAAAGATAACTTAAAAAAAGACAACTTTTAGTTATCTTTTAGTTTTTTGTGCTGTCTGGGAAGTTATATAAGTTTTTCTAAGGACCAATTTCATCAACGTTGGTTAAGGGCCACTTTTACCAAGCTCCGGTTAACTTAACCATTCCTTTGCTCAGGATTCCAACTGAATATTTATAACTTCTCTCTTTGCATTTTTTTCTCCGACATCTGTTTCAGTTGGAATCCTGCAAAGTTACTAGAATAGTTAAGTTAACCGGAATTTGGTAAAGTGGCCCTAAGGGCCACTTTCACCAACGTCGGTTAAACTAACCGACGGTTAATTCCAATGGAATTGTCCAATCGCATTTGTCTTTGATCAGAATGAACCAATCACGATTAACACTTTAACCGTCGGTTAGTTTAACCGACGTTGGTGAAATTGGCCCTAAGCTAACTTAAACTTTAACCGACGGTTAAAGTGTCAACCATGATTGGTTCATTCTGGTCAAAGACAAATGCGATTGGATAATTCCATTGGAACCGTTGGATAGTCTAACCGATGTTGGTGAAATTGGCCCTAATATGATCATATCTAATTTTATGTTATGTATTTTGTTAGTTTTTATTTGAGAAGAAAGTAGAGTAAGGGCCCAGATGAGAGGAATAGGGAATTAAATATTAGGAATTAGAAATATTAAGCCAGAAGCAGACAATGCAAGTTTTCGTCTAACTATGACTTTTTCCTAATTTCTATTATTTAATTCCCTATTCCTTATTCCTCATATTGTATTTGGGCCCTAATGTATTTCTCTATTCCTATGTATTTTTGTTCACACTTGTGGCCTTATTAAAAGGATGCTGGACAAATGGCCGAACTTGAACGATGTCGATAATACAGACATATCTAATTCAGAACTAAAAATGAAATGACAAGGATAACATGATTGTTGATAAAACATGGCAAGGACAACACTTTGTATTGCTCTCTTATACCGATATCACACACACCATTCGCACAAATTTTCATGATCGTACTTTTCTATTTATTTCTTTTGTAAGCTTCAAAATTATAAACTCAAGGTCTTATAATATTCTTCTGCATTATTAAAATGTAGGCTTTTATTTTGGTTATATACTTAGAATCATTTATGTTATGCAATGAAATAATCTAGGTGATAACAGGAAACTGTAATTTAACAACTTTTTTTTATTTTTCGTATTATTTTGTATTTACCCGCATTTAATTGCACTTTTTCTCTTATTCTGGAGAAGGATTTTTCATTCTGTGTAAGGAAAGCAAAGAAAACAGAAAAGTACGAAATTGTGCGTTTGGTCGGTAATACAGATGACTTCAGCATTCTCTTAAGGGGATCCTGAAGTTGTCTGTTTTACCGACTAAACACGATTATTTTTCGCATGCACTAATCTTTTTATTGATTGCATAGAATTATAAATCCTTTTCCACAATTAAAGTATAGACAATAACATACAACGCAGTATGCTTTATATGGAAAACGAAAAAAAAAATTACAGTTTTATTATCGATTTTTGACGTTGACTCGTAACAATATTGCTTTATATAAAAGTTGTATGTATTGTAAGCATAAAACAAGTTTGGCGCGTTGCAGTGATTCAGGGATACTATGCTTTTAGAAATTAGCTGAGAGCTTTAGTATAAAAGATTAGTGCAAAGGAAAAATTTGTGCGAATGTGTGTGCAATATCGATATAATACAGCAATATAAAGCATGTCCTTATCACTTTCATTATCGACAATCACGTTATCCTTATCATTTCATTTTTAATTTTGAATTAGATATGTCTGCATTGTCGACATCGTTCAAGTTCGGTCGTCTGTGCAGCATCCCCTTAATAGTTCTTGGTGCCTTTTACAAACTTCTCTTAATTTCTTTACCTACTGCGGGTGCTCTCTTAGTTTATAAGTTATACTCAAATGGAGCTGGATGGTCCTGTGATCGAGGGTCCCTACAGTTGCGTTCGAGTGGCGCCCGTTTGCCCACGTTGTAATTGGCCACCAGCCACTCACAGCACTTGAACAGTGGAAAGCCTAGGCACCGGCTGCTGTGAGTGGTTGTGGTCAATCTCAACGTGGGCAAACGGGATGCTTCCTTGCATTCCACTTGACGCTCGCACACTTTTAAAATCTTTCATTCTTGTTATTTATCAAATATTAAACAAGGACAAATGATGTTTATGAGCCAAGTGGAACTTATATATACCATTTTATCAATAAAAGAAGAATTGCAATAGGCTAGTTAATAAATCCTTCGACTTACTAAAAATCATTTAATAACTTTTAAGTTTTTTCTACAAATTTTGTTTGTGACAAAAGTTCAAAATACTTATTAAAATATAAACAAACAAAGATACATATCTTCGTATTATATTAATTTTTGTATTATGTAAATATTAAGGAAATTTAAAAATTTAGTTTAGAAGTTTAAAAAATTTGAGAGACTGAATTAATTATTATTTATTTATAATTTTATCAATGTATTTCTGCTATTAAAATCAGAATGGAGAAAATCATATCTTCATCTATGAATTTATGTGAATCGTAGGAGGGAACAAATGATGGAGAAAAAGAGAGAGAGTGAAATTACATGTCCGATCGATATCTTGAAAGAAAAAGGAGGCGAAATAAAGAAAGAGATGAGAACACTGTTCATAGGGGAAAACATTGCATAAAATCGTTAATTATCACGCTCGTATCACATGCTCGTATCACATGTTCATATCACATCGGTCAAAGTCTTCGTCGCTTCTTGTTGGCGTTCTGAGTATTTATGTAGCGTCTAAGTCAAGATTCGATTTATATAGAAATCATTCTGTTCTCTTTTAGAGATACATTTTTAATAGTGATGTTTAGAGGATCAAATTGATTCTACACGAGATTTCTGACATAGAATTTTAATTTAATGTAATCATTTTATTCAAAGAACTCTAAGAATTGAAAATTCCAATTTCTTCAAGGAAATAATGGAATTTTATTTAAATGCATCGTAAAAATTTCACTATAATACTATAATCTTTTTGAACATCGAACGTTGACAAGAATGTACTTTCATACACTGAGGATGGCTTAAAGGAAAGCCGAAACGTCTGTAAATATAGATAATAAATTACATTAATTGATTACGCTCTGTTAACTGCGGCATTGCTCTTAGCCCTTCTAAGATTAATTGATTATTGTTAATATTTCAAGAGCTCATCATATTAATAAATAGCACTTATTAATATTATAATCGTTTTATTTTTAATCGTTTCAAATTGTTAAAATTTGTTTCAATTGTTGTTTTCATTAAGGCAATGTCGAGTTGAAATTAATCGGAGAATTTGTTATTAAATTTGTTATTAAAATTAAAGTCAATAATTTTGAGACAGAATCTTTTATATCGATATTAGTTAGCATCGCTATATCGGCATCCCTGATATAAGGTATTAACGTAAAGGGCGATGAGCATCTACGCATAACCTGGTTTTTGCACTAACGCATGCGCCAACGGGAGGGTGAAAAAACCTGCCTGACAGAACAGGAGTAGGGTGGGAGAGACGAATTCGGATGGTCGATGCGATTCAGGATCGGCTCCTTGGCTTGGGCAGTTCGTTTACATTAATTCGATACGCAGGAGAAATTTGCAATTCTATATCGACTAGCGTCATTTACGTTTTTTGCGAGAGGATCTTAGCATCTCGGTCCCAGGGGTGTGCGGAGAGGGGCGCGAAAGAGAGAAGTTGCGCGAGCCGATATCCGAGTATATTGATCCGGGGTGGACATTGGCGCGTCTATATACATAGCCAGTGCGCGTCGACGTGTCCCCGCGAGGAGAGCCTCATCGTCGACGGTTCAACTTCCGTGAGCAAGCAGGGCTCTCTGCGGCCCGCTCGACGTCTATTCAGGGGGAAAAAGATGGGCATTGAGGTGTTCGACTGCCTGAACAACTATCTACGAGTAGAACGTTGTAAGAAGTCGTATCTAGGTAAGCCCGCAGTTCTGACTCGTCGTTGCGAATTCATTGTTGCAACAAAAAATTCCGTTACCGGAAGACACCTATCGATTAGTTATCGAGACTTCGTGCCGTTAAACCGGAATAAACCAACTTTCCGAGAAACAAACCGCCGTGCAATTCTGAGAGAAAAAAAGAAAGAGGAAAAAACAGATAACAATAGTTATCGCTATTTTCTTGATTAGCTTACTATAATTTAATCTGGACGAATCGAGGCTTGAATGAAAAATATAAGAAAAAACTTTTTAATCTTGTTGATCTGCTAGTATTTATTGTTAAGAACTGGAGTATCTAAAAATTTAGCTAGATACAGATCTGAAAATAATTTTGTTGTTAGAACGTTTAAAGTGTTGATGATAATGCTGCAAAAAATTTTAACATTTTAGCAATTTTAATTTAAACATGTATTTTTTTACATAATTATTTTGATAATTCAAACAAAATTATTTTCAGATCTGTATCTAGCTAAATTTTTAGATACTCCAGTTCTTAACAAATTTTTAAATACTTTAGCAAAACCTCTCGTGAAGATAAAGCAAAATGTAAATATTTATTAATATTATCGATAAAGTTTTATCGAATCATTATTTACTATTTATCGCGTACAGAAATAATATATATAAATTCGATATTGTCTATATGTGCTCTATATATATGTCTATATACGAAAATATTCTAAGAAAAATATAAATAAAATATAAATAAAAAATATAAATAGAAAACTAAAAGACGTAATGCCGCTTAAATCAATTGTTATATCCCATGCAAATGATATCGATCATCCAGTTCTTTTCATAAACTTCCCTCAGATTAACCTTAAGAGTTTTATTTTCAAGGCCCTGCTTAATCAAATGAGTGCCAGAACTTTATATACATGTTATTATTCTTTTATTAGCAATGACGCTTTTTGATCGAGCCTTTATGGCTCCACATGCCATTCGTTCGCGTACATAGGCGCAAATCTCATGCACGCAAATCTCATGAGCGTTGTTTTACATGCGAATCACTCGACAGTAATTTTATCTACAATTTAATTATGGGTTTGTTAAGCCAATAACACGAGAATGTCATACACGAGTGAAGCAACTCTTCTCGATGCCAAATCTAGAAGCGTCGTTGAACCTATCCTTTTTAAACATATTGTTACTATTTTTACAATTTTGTTTAGCAAGACTAAAAATACACATGTATTGTTGATTTTATTTTTACCAAAGAAAAAATCCATTAATAGAAACATTATAGTTTAGTTGAAAGTATTGTGCGTGTACGTGTTTTTTGGGACACCCTGTATATTTCTACGGCGAAAGTAGTGGAAAAGTACTGGGAGGCCTGTAGAGGATTGCACGGAAATGGCAGAAGATTCACAGGTCTTTCCATAAGAGACTTAAGCTAAATTAAAACAAAAATAGAGAGAGAACATATATAAAAGCATAAAGGTTGTAAAATCCTTTATTGTATCTCTAATTAAAAATAAATATATATTTTGTACAGATTTATTATTACATATCTACTGTTATCAAAAATTGAATTTCAAATCTTATCTACGATAAAAGCGACGCTTTCTTGGAAATAATAAAAGATTTTAGCATATAAAAATTTATTGTTTTCTATTATTTCTTTCGCTCTTTTTCTTTTGCTATTTTAAATAAAATTCACAATTTGATTTTATCGTTTGATAGGAATGATAATAATAATAACAAATTCAAAATATTTTTGCAATTTTAAATATAAAATGCAATAATAATAAAAGGAGATCTCTTAAATATATATTGAAGACGATAATGAATAAAGAGAAATATTTAGGCAACGTTGCGAAAAAATATCAATTATCGAGATATGTAAAAGGAACGATTTGGTTTAAGTTTTTAGATACCTCATTCGTTTTTTTTAAATATCTTACATTTTTATATTTTGATGCAGTTAAAAGTTATCGAAATTTAAAGGATAAAAAAACAACAAAACATAACAAAACCGATAACAAAATTTTGTTAATACGCCCTGAAACCAACAGCAGAAACACAAATAATTTGATTTATAATTATGCTTATGCAATGAAATAACCATTTTGCTACAGTTTTAGATAAATAATTTTTAAACGAATAAGTGAATTCAAATGAACTTTTATAAATATTTATTAGTTTCATTAGTGTATATAAAAAATTTGATTTGATTCGTGATGCTACTTCCTCATCGAACTTGCAAATAAGTATTTAAATAGGTATACGCGATTTTACATAAGAATCAATGCAAAAAAAGAACAATCAAATAACTTTTAAACCGATAAGAGAATTGTGCTTAAATTTCACACAGATACTCAGATGTAATAATAAAATAATCTATGAAATTTTCATACTTTTGATAATGTTTGAAATGTGATATATATATCCTTAAATTTTCAGCTATACTAATAAAAGTGCGCATTAAAGAATTGAGATATTATCAAAGGAAGAAACGAGAACTTAACGGCAATGGTTTGAAAGCCGGCATGCAACGGTGGAGGGATAGAGGTGGACGAGCACGTGCTCACCGAGTGATAGAATTTTTTTTTTCCGAGTTAAATAAGGTGACTCGCTCTTGGTAGGGAAGTAGCGAGCCAATGGAAACGCGAGCGAGTTATCGTGCGAAGCGAGATGAATGAAAAGAGCGAAGGAGCGAGCGAGCTGGAGAACCTTTGAGGAATCAATGTGCGTAACGTGTGCACGTGATCAAGAGAGACCGCTCGAATGAGAAAGAAAGATCGAGTGAGATGCTAAAAGCGGATTTGAGTGTATGAGGAAACGAATATGGAAAAACGCGAGAGGAAGTAAGATGGGCAATATGTGTGCGGAGTACTCAGTAACGTATCTAAGATATATCAGGACTACGATCATTCGAAAACAAAAATCAATAGTAGAAATTAGTGTTAATGATTTAAATCTAATGATTTTGGACGGTTTACTCAGTTACAGGATAGATGTGATCGTATACAATACAAAATCTCATTCAAATATTCAAATTATATCATTTAAATGTCAATTTTATTAACGGAAATATCTAAATATTCGAATTACTTGAATTGCTTGAATATCCAGATAATATAGCTAATATGTACTTGTGTATAATATACTCCAAGTATCCGAACCAGCCAGGATATTACTCGCACATCTTGCAGTGAGCACGTACTCAAATACTCGGATAGTCGAGTGTCCGTATAGCACAGAACACGTATACTCTAGTAATATTGCAGCAACTTTGCGACGTTCCCGCAACATACCTGGAACGTTTGCAACGGGTATTATCAGTTCTAGTCAATACTCCAATTCAGGTCGATTCACGTCGACCCTGAGATAAAAGAGGGAGCGAGACAGAGACGCATAAATAAATGAATGAACGAGATGGCAGGAAGGTTCTCCGGTAGGCTCGCGAGAGAGACAGAAAGGAAGGACTGGAGAGGGGAATCTGTGTATTCGCAGCGAAACTCCGACGTTGTATATCGCCATTGTCGAAGTGCGTCTTTATCGGTCGCCACGCGTCCATCTCCTCGCGTACACCTGGCATAGGTGTGCTAACGAACTTGGTGACGCGTTACGATCATCGCGGATTTCGAATTTTGTTCGCTTAAAGCCGACGAATTCGCGAAAATCAATAAAATATAATAGAACTGCACGCTGTGATACAAACGTAAATCGTGCTGGCGTGTTAATTACGTGACCGTAACGAAGACTGCGTCTCGTTATATCTGGCTGCATCGGAGAATGTTTCTCATCGCACCGGTCGACAACAATCGTTGGGTCTACGCAATGCACGGTTTAGAAAAACCCATGGATCATGTGTCCGGTAATGATTTGTCAATGTATCTAGGAATAGGAAAGAAACATCAGTGTCGACGAATGTTTCAAGACTCGAAATACTTTTAGAAAATGTAAAAGTGATACTACTATCGCTGATACATTTTCAGCGTGAAACGTCTACTCGGAGCATCTTATACACGAGTATTCAACGTACTTAACAATCATGAATGCTATATCATAGACGTACTTAAAAAAAAAAAAATCGAGGAAACGCGATTTCTTTTTTTATTTTAGTCTTTCCTTAGCGAGCTGGAATCTGTTTATCAGAATATGCTAATATTAGCGGCGCCATCATTGCTGTTCACGTGTCTCGCGAGTGCACGTCTTGCATTTGTAATCACGCTGCTCGCGGTAGACACGCACAGAAAAGACTTCCATGATGATGTTGCGCATCAGGCTACGATTTGCATACATGTCACGAATCAATAGCGTCATCGAATCATATATAAATATTTCTTCCTTTTGATTCGATCGCTTTTGAATTTAAAACAAATATGAGAAATTTAATCTGCGCGAGATCAAATAATCGCGAGAAACACGTTACTAAAATCAGAATCCAATGAAAATCATAATGCGTTATCCCGGGAAAAAATTATGTATATATGGATGTATTTTTTAATTTTATAATTATATATAATTGTATATAATTTTATATAATTATATATGAAACATTTTTTCCCGGAATATGATTTACTAGTTTACGAATATTATCAGAATATTATCAGAAACTTAATAGAATTGTCAAATATATAAAGTTGTAATTGAATTGTTAATATAAAATTGTTAATACAAAGTTACATAAAGTTATATATTAACAAAAATTATTTCAACGTTTTAAGTCGAGTAATTTTTGCGTCCACCGTTGCCTTGTGTTTCGTTGCTCTCTTTCTAGGTCATGCAGACTTCAATAGCTTATTTCTTGGACACAATCATAAAATTTTTCTGGAAAAACATGGATCTATCGATAAGAAATTAATCCAACAAACACAGAAAGTTGCAGCAATATTATAGCAATGTTGCAATATTGACGCAACGTTGCTACAATTTTCTATGTTCGGTGGGAATATTGGCCGTTAATGTTTGATTTCGGTTTCTAATATATCGAGTAAAAATCCAAAAATCCTTAGGGCCATGGCACACAAAAACTTAAGCAGTAAAACTTAAACGGTAAAACTTAAGCAGTAAAACTTAAGCAGTAAGTGAATCAGCCAATCATAATCAAGAATTTAAGGCAAAACGTAAGCGGTAGCAAATCCAAACTGTTGATTTCCTTATTGCTTACGTTTCTTTTTTATATTCCACGGCTCTCGTCGTTATCGCTATGTGGGTATGTGGCTGAGGAGGAACGCAGCATCAATATGATAACGAATAAAGCCAGCTGTATCTAGTCATGCGTAATGCGCGTGACAACCGTGTCGCGTGTGTTTACCATTAACGATATGGATAGATAGGAACTACACAGATGCGACCCGTTTCGCTGATAGCCCCGCTAAAACACAGTCTATAAATAACTAGAGAAAACACGCGCGAAGGTCGCAAACATGAAAGAATTTGCTATTCGGTGAACCAATCGTACATTTGAATGCGTGTTAATTGATTGTCAATGCAACTTGGCAATGCATCTGATAAGAAATATTCTTATTTCTTTATTGCTCATATCTATAATTCTCCACTAAAATTATTTTTAAATCTGTAAGACTTTCGTGATGCCTTTAAAAACAATCATATTATTTGGAAGTGTCATTGTTATTTCATTGGGATGCTAATATTGTACTTCATTACGAGTTCATCGAGGTCAGACGATTCATCTATGGTTTTGCATCGCGTTGCATAATTTATAATGTTTCGAGAAGCATACTGCGCGACATGTAAAGGATATTTTTTATACAATGTAAAAATGTTTTTCCTATGTTTAATTTCTCGAAAATTTTTTCGATAAGTTTCATTAAATCGGTACATATTTCGATTGTTTCACCCAAAAGCTCTTTGGAATATCTGGCATTTTCATAAAAATCTTAACATTCAGTGAAGGTGCAAGGATATTTTTATCTTACGAATAAGAAAATAGAAATTTATTCTGAATATCAGATACATATACGTGGTACGGTGTTAGATGAAACTAATGTGACCATATCGAATAATTACAGAAATCTAATTGAAAGGTTGTGAACAATTGTTTATTTAAAATTGATAAAATTAATAAATTAATAAAAATTAATAAATTTGATGGAATTAAGAATATTTGCTCGCTCTCTCTCTCTCTCTCTCTCTCTTTCTCATAAACAATTGTATTTTAATTATTTTAATAACACGAAAATTGCGTTTAATGTCAACATAAGATAAGAATCAAAACCTGATTATCGGACATATAACAACAATATACAATAAAAATATGGTAACGTATTGTATACAACACAAATAAAATCTGTAGTAAAAAATGATGCAGTATATATATCTGTTGTTTACTATATAATCAATGATTACTCATACACATATGTGTATCTGATAATCTGGACGGAAGCCAAGCGGGGCGTGGTGACATCCTTTCGGACGAGCCAATATTAATATAACATTTTCATTCGCGGCGAGAGAGCCACGTCGCTCTCTTTGCGCCGTGCATGCCGAGTTAACGTAGAGCGATCGTGTGAGTCACGTGTTAGGATGCAAGAAGAGCGCGTCTCGACGATCTTACATTAGTCAGTCATTCTGTTTTGTGCAGCCGGCGGTGTTATGGCGGGTTCCATTGCCACTCTGGCGATCCTATGGGTGTCCCTGCAGACGATGGGACTTCTGGGTCACTCCCATTCGATCGGCACCTACAATCTGCCCGAGTCTCTGCAGAATTATCTTGCCAGTTACACCGGTAAGTGTCTAATGATTCACAGAGTAGTATAAATTTCACGGCGTAAAACATAAAAGACTGAAGACAATTATATGAGTGATTTAACTTCTATAAATGCTTCTATGAAGACTTTGAAAAAATCTCAGTATTACAGTTAACGATGTCATGTCAAATTGCGTTTTAAACGTTGCATCATACGTGTACGTTACATCGTTCATCCCGCAATTTGCATTTTTTAAAAGAAATAAATTTGTCAATTTTAACACAATTTCGTCTATTATCTATCTTTAGTCTTGCATCGATTTAGCAATATTTGGAAACAGTCCAGGTATGCTGAATTGACTGATTTATTTCGGAATAAAGGCCTAGATTAAATTATGAAGGTTTAATCAAAGGATATTTTCATGTACCATTCCGTCTTTTTAACCACTGTTTAAATTATAGCTTTATTTATTATTCCAAAATATTTCAAAGATGTGCTTTCAGGATTGCCATCTAATTACGGTTCTGAAGCCATCGTGGATACCGGCCGTTTTCAAAATCAGAGATTTCCCAGGATCGATGGAGCAACTTTGAACAACTCGATTGCGTTCGCGCAAACGTTAATCGATCGCATGAGCACTCTTGAGAATAATATCGCGAATGCTGGAATCAAACTCGAGGCACGTAGTCCGGCCGAGAAACAATTTTGGAGTTCTTATCCTTCCACGGATGCTTTTGACAGGAGCATCGATGCTATCGTAGCAACGAAAGCTTCATCTTATCTCGTGCAACAAAACTGCCGAAGGTATGTTAGCCGCTTAAATTTATTTTCTGTTAATTCGAACTTTTATCTCAAACTATCTCTTAATTATTAATCATCGGATATGTGAATTCATCAACTTTATAATAGGAGTATTATTAATAATTCGTTTAATCGGTAGTGTTGCTATCACATGGTTACTAACTTTCGAATCAGTTTCCTTTGTTTTTCCTTTGTTCAAGAGCTGAAATTCAATTCATTTATTTGATCCTATTGATATTATCGCAGATTCGGCTTAGATAAAAACACTTGTGCTCGCTACATATCGACGCTGGGTCTGCGAGGCACCCCGCTTGGAGAATCTTGTGCCGCGGTGCATAACATAGAATGCGACGAAACGTCCAAATATCGCAGCATCGACGGCACCTGCAATAATATTGAAAATCCGAGCTGGGGCAGCGCGATGACCGCGTACACCAGAGTACTGTTCTCCCAATACTTTGACGGTAAGTGTTGTTTTCTATTGTGATCGCGCCTCCTCTTTTCTCTAGCCCACCCCCGATTTATCAACTTAACTCGCGATATGGCATCGTTTTCATCACTCGTCCAGGCTTGAATTGCATCCCGGCTGTACGTCGCTGTACTAGGAAAATAATTGCTAACCGCGCATCATCATACTTTCGACCCCGTCGCGGATCGTAAGCAGCCCCCGCGCGCGAATCAACCCCCTTTCTCCCCTCCGACGGGAGGGACGAACTTTGCACGGGAAGAAATTTCGTGGTTTGAGAGCGATTTATTGAAAACGCGCGTCTTCTTCTCGTAAAGTCTTTGTTGTTAAATTTGTATGGAATAATAATCGTACAATTATTTGCAGCCTCTGAACGTTTGGCGCTTTCCTTTTTTTTCCTCAATTTCCGATCCAACGCCTATCCATCCTATCCTCAGGAGGATTATTCCCCTTTGTAATAGGATCAGTTTCGAATAAAACGAGAATTTTTTTTTTAGGTAAAGTAAATTGTAAACATATGTTTTTCGAGACAAGTGTCAGGAAATGACAGCATGTCATAATACATAATGTAGACAATTGTAAGATTGTTACTGGATTGTAAGATTGCGATCATCATAGGAGAGTACGATTTTTATCTTAATTACGCGGATTCTGAGAATATTTACCGCGTATGTCGCGGCAATCGGTATTGAATGTTATTTTATGCGATGTTTGTTCGCAATTGCATATTATTGGATACTACGTGTGTATAAAAAAAAAAACGTAACGATGGGAATGCGTCATCATGTAAACGATATACGATAAAAGTTCGAACCGTTTAGTCACGCGTAGACGTTTGTAAAAGAGACAGAAATATCAACGTGCAATGGTAATGAAATGACTGTATCGACTCGGACAATCGAATCATAATACATGTGTCATACTGCGATTCCGCTAACGCAAATAAAGACAGATACATGATTTGTTTCCAACTTTAGGCCACTTGGGTCAGATAAGGATTTCATTATGTATCCTCTTTCTGCAGACTCGCAAAATTCTCAGGCTTCTCGTTACATAGAACAAAAAACTTTGCTAAACAACACTGCATTCCTCGCGTTACGTCAATGCCTTTCGTGTTGATGTATCACATTAGTTTCTGCATTTCTATAGCTCCTTGAGATGTAATAAATTTATTCTGAACGTATCTTAGGGTATTTAGAATTCATGGTGTTATACAAGTGTTTTGTTAATATACTTTAACTCTAGAAATATTATGATATATCTATTAAGTTAAAAAAATTATTATAAATATGAAATAATATTATTATAAATATTTAGAAAATTATATTAAAAAATTACTATATTAAAAAATTCTATATTAAACCTATATTTAAAAAATTATATTAAAGACTATTCAAATATATATGAGAATTACAGTAATTACAATCAATTATAATCAATATTAATCAATTATAATCAATTTCTGGAGTTAAAACTAATTATTATTCAAGATTCATCATTGTTTCTTATTTCTCTTTTATCCCTAATATAGTATTAAAACTATAGGATAAAATGTCGAATTTACTTATCAAAATTTTTTATTACATTAAAAAATCAGAATATGTATGAAACAAAATATATATATTTTATCCAAGATATCAGATGAGATATCAGATCAGATTCGACATTTTACGAATATTATATATGTACAATATAAAAAATGTATATAAATAATGTTATATAAATATTATTAGTTACATAAACTGTTTCAGTCATCATAAAAAGCAAACATCCAAGATAACCGATATTTTTATTATAGTAATATTGGTGAGTTCCAGTGTATAAACAGCGCAACGATGTTGGAAAGTTCGTTTTACACGAAACTCACGATGTAGAGAGGCTTGTGTAAAATATTTTATGAAAGATCATCACTTGTGTGATTTGCATGGCAGGATTTTTTTATTTTTGAGTCCAATATCGTCTAAAGTTTTGACGATTAGAAGTCGCTTCTTATTTTGATAATCCGAACAGAACAGCGTCTTGGATGTCCAGCCTCATCAACCAGCAACCTCAGCCTACTAACTTATCTATCCTACTTATCACACCTCCGTAATACATATTCATACATATGTGTATTTGTGTTATATCATGAGTGCGTGCGTGCGTGCGTGTGTGCGTGTGGGCGTGTGTGTGTGGTGTGTATGTGTGTGTATGCGCGCTATACATACATCTACGTGAATACATGTGTATACGTACATACATACATACAGAAACGTATACATATACTGATCCTTGGGCGCTAATGGATAAACGTTCGTCGATTGGCTTAACAAATTATATTCTGTGATTTGCATTACAGTTGTTGTGCGATAAGGCACATAGAGCATAAAATGCCTGAGTGTAGCAGTGAATAATACTGCCTACAATAGGGTGCCCCGGTCGGGAGATTCTATCCAGCAGTAGAATGTGTATGTAAACTAATTCGGATATACCTAATAATGTATCATATTTATTATGTAACACTAGTTCGAATTGTTTTTTCTGTTCAATTTGCGGCAATACGTGGCTCACGCGAAGGTACCCGAACGAGGGAACTCGGCTTGGGAGTGCGCGATTTAGTCGCACTTAATAAATAATTCTAAATATAACATTCAATATTTAACGAATGCAATTTGTGTTGATACGTACTTCTAAACGAATTCTTGGTTTGAATTAGATTAAATAGAATCTTTTTTTTTCTCACGTATAATTTTTTTGTCTTAATCATTGTTTGTCTTAATCACCAATTAATCATCAAATTTGCTTTTAAAAATTGTCAATCTGACTTCCGCCACAGTCGCAGTGCATATATTTTCGATACATTTAAAATTACACTTGAAACTTCCTCCCAGCTCGGTTCGCTCGTTCGAAGGCCTTCATCGATCACCTATAGATAAGTTCGCGGGGACGTTTCTGCGAGCGTTTTCGAGCGGCCGTAATCTCGACTGCCAGGGCGTCGATTATATATTCGCAAGCCGTTATTTCGCGGTTGCAGTTTCACAATCTCGCGGCTCTGCTATGCTTTAACAGCGGCGCAACAGACGGCTCGTCGTTCGATAACGCATCAGAACGTCGAAGTCGATGTAGTCGAAGCAATATTCGCTAGCAGTCTCGCATTGCAGCACGAGATTTAGGATTCTTCAGGGATCGATCAGTGGCCAGGGGTCAAATTGCTCATCCTCCGCGAATGCAGGATATGAACCCTGTAGCGATAGTAATTCCTGTTTACGATTCATTTCGGATACATTCGCGATGAAGTTATCGTGCTCTGATCGTTCTCTGAATTTATCGCACGGACAAGGCAGGTTGCAGGCGCAGTTAGGATCTCAAGATTAGCTCAGCCGGCGGTTACACTCGCCTATTTATAGCCAGAACAGAATATTTATACAGCTATAGTTATTATGATTTCCTCTCGTGCTGCACTGCCAAGCGTACCATTTTAAGCGCGCGCGTCTAAGCTCGCTAAAATCGGAGTAATCACAATTAATGAAGCTTGTATACAATGTTTCGTTTGGTTGATCGATTTACGAATCGTGGAATCGTATCGTATCGTTTATTTATGATTTTACTCGCGTGATTCGATATAATTTGCCCTATTTCGCGAATATCTTCGGCAAGAGTAAAGCACTACGTCGCATCAAAGTAGCACCGATTTACTCCGATTTTGCGACTTGGAATTGTTAACGCGACAGAGATCTAATGTTCGATTTGGGAAGCAGGCATCCAAGAACCGAGGCGTGTCGGACAAACCAAGAAACCACTGCCAAGCCCGAGGCTCGTAAGCGCCGCTGTGTCCACCGCAAACGATCAATCGGATGTTAGCAGAACACTAGCTGTGATGGAATGGAGCCAATTCATCGCTCATGACATGGCGCACACCCCAGTTCGTAAGATGGGTAAGTATCTGCGCGAGTAAATTTAGGCGACTAATTTTAACCGACATAGATCGACTTTTCATTTGTTACGCAAGAACTATGAGAATGATTAGCAATTCGGTATAGCTTTACGATTAAACAAATTGAAGTATATATTTTGTAGCGAACTATATGTAACTTTTCTCTCTTATGGAAGTCAGTAAATCCGTGTTGCGTAACTTATAAAAAACTCTTCATTATTGCACTTGGTAAAAAATTTTTCATATAAGAATATATATAAATATATATATAAACATATATAAACATGTATAATTATATACAAAATATGTTTATATATTCTTCTTTTTTTGTAAAATTATTGTTTGATACAAGAAAAAAATAATAATAATAATGACAAAACATAAAAAATAATTAAAAGGATCATTTTTGCAATGTTTCTTTTACGAAAAATCAAAACAAAAAAGAATATATATGGATATATATGGATATACTTTGTATATAATTATATATATTTATACACACACACACACACATATATATATATATATATATATATATTTGAAAAATTTTTTATTGGGCAGTTATAAAAACTCCGGTCTAAAAAGTTATAAATAATGTTTCTTCTAGTCAAAGTAAAATTACTGTCAAATAGAATTACTTCGGTTGTGTAAAGATAATTCTCGTTTTAATTAAATCAATTGAAAATTACGCCTTAATTGCAGTCTCAACGGGAAAACCAATCTCTTGCTGCCAGCCGGATGGAGACACTCTATCACCGCGTCACGTTCATCCTGACTGTTCTCCAATTAGTGTACCAGATCGCGATCCCGTTTATGGCAAACATTACATTCGGTGCATGAATTACGTTCGGTCGTTACCTGTCTTAAGATCGGAATGCACTTTTGGACCTGTGGAACAGGTACATGATTGTCATATATTGAATCAAAGATTGTTGAAATTACACTCTTTGCTTTAAAGAAGTGTAAGAAGATTAACTTGAAAACTCAAGACTACCCATTTATAATTCAAAATTTTAGCACAACTATGTGAATATTGCGTATAATTTTCAGATGAACCAAGTGAGCCATTTTCTGGATGGTTCCACGATTTATGGTTCTACCATGAAAAAATCTCGCGAGCTTCGCACTTTCGAAGGTGGACATCTTCGCATCGATATGCGAAACAATCATACGTACTTGCCGAGAAGAGATGCCGATTTCACGTCTCAATGCGGAGAGAATTGCTACAATTCCGGTAAGAGAATTTTAATTCTACATATAATATTATTATTTATATAATAATCATATTATTATTATACATATAATATTATTATTTATTTATTTATATAGCTAAGCATTTATATATTTGTCGCAAAGCGTTTTATAATATTCTAACAAATACGCGTCTATCAGGTGACGATCGTGTGAACGTTCATCCTCAGTTAGCTGTGATTCACACGGTTTGGCACCGTGAACACAATCGCGTCGCCGACGAACTTGCCAGGTTGAATCCGGACTGGTCTGACGAGATTTTATATCAAGAAGCCAGGCGCATCGTAATCGCAGAGATTCAACATATCACATATAAGGAGTGGTTGCCCATCTTGTTGGGCAGAAGGTACACTCGAGTTGTCGGTCTCACTGTAGGAAATAGTTACAGCCGTAACTATAATTCTGATGACGAGCCGGCGATCAGCAATGAAGCTGCCACCGCAGCACTGCGTTTCCTGAATTCGCTGATGCAGGGAAAGCTGAGGTAAGCGTTGACACATCGGAAATATAATAAATCCTACTAGGTGATTTGCAGAGCATAGATATGCATGATCTTCTTGTTTCAGCCTGCCAGATAATTTTCGGCAACAGAACAAAACGTTACAATTAGCGGAGCATTTTTTCAATCCACGCATAATCGAATCGGAGGAGGTATTTGATGGATTGCTTCGTGGTCTTGCTACTCAAACCAGTCAGAAGATGGACATTAGTCTTATTCCAGACGTAAGTATATTAAATACTTTTTTCTCGTATAAAAAATATTTATTAGATGATTAGATGATAGAGACAGGAAGAATTTTTTATGATATAATATAATTGTCATTCTTGCATTACAGATGACAAGCAAATTGTATACCAGCAATGGCAACGATTTAGGCTTGGATGCTGTTAGCTTGGACATTGAACGTGGCCGTGATCATGGTCTCCCTGGTTATAATTACTATCGTAGATATTGCGGACTTCCTGCTGCTAAGACTTTTGACGATTTCCTAGATTACATTCCTATAGAGGTAAGCTCAAAACAAATCGTATCTTTTTACATTTGATATTCTTACAATGATTATCAATGCGATCATATGTGATTATTATTTGGTTATTAGATGATGAGAAAATTGCGCACGATCTATTCCCATCCCAATGATGTTGATCTTATTGTGGGTGGTATGGCAGAAAGACCAGTGGACGATGGCATGATCGGCCCGACTTTCCGCTGTCTTATTTACGAACAATTCTCCAGATCCCGACGTACTGATAGATTCTTCTATGACTCTGCGACGCAACCACATCCTTTCACATCTGGTATGTTGAATATTATATATTATCTAATGTGTTCTGAATAATATGTGCAGACTTTTGGATCTTATCGATTATTCTTCTTTTTGTCACAGAACAACTGGCTCAACTGCGCAATGTCACCTTAGCGCGGATATTCTGTGACAATGGCGATGACATTACGCATATGCAACGTAATGTATTTCTTAAGCCGCAGGCAGGGTAAGTTCGAAATTCTGTGGCGCAATTCAACAAAATATCCATTTATTATGTTTAATCTGTTTATGTTAATATTGCTTCTGTAATACTTCAGGAACGAATTGAGACGTTGCACAGACTTTGAGGCGATACCCAGCGTGGACCTCTTCGCTTGGGCGGAGAGGGCGAAAGCGTATCGTTGAAGTTCCTAATTAATTGACTGGTCACACAACAATGCATTCGTTCGCCCGTAGACATATCGCGGGTCTGAGGAAGAAGGTTTATGGCAAGCGCTCAGCGAAAATGGGCGCCTAGAAAAAGAGATTGTGTGAGACTACATAATAGTCTCATCAGAATCGTCGCAAGTGTCGCGGCGACGATGTCGTGTATACATGATGAAGTAATTGAGACAGTAAAAGGCAGAGCAACAGCAGAAAACTCGTGACTAGTCGATTAAGAAAATAGCTGGAATGAGACTAAATGATGTAGGTGCGAACCAATGACTGCAAGTGAATAATAACGGAATGAACGATTGATTCTCAGATGTCGAAAAATCGACATTAAAATTCTCTTTGCGACTGACTTGCAGAACTGCATTTCGCGATGGTTTGATATTATATAGTCTGATACACATGTAAGCGCATCCGTAGATAATCTTGTGTATTAAGATGAATATGGAAGAAGTGACATGGAAGAGTGTTATCGGCGTATTTATGTTTTTGTAGATGGTTGTACTGAGTCGAAGCTGAAGTTGAAAAACTCAGCGACTGAACAATTTGTGATGATTTAGAATATAGAAGTGCATATGATTTTTATTTAAGCGATAATTGCAATATATTGTTCTCGTTACGTGAAATTATAAGCATTTGGTCAATAAATATGGAATATGAAGATTTTTCTAAATTAAATGTGAATATTAATACGAATAAAATGTATAAATATAGAATATGTAAGACAAAGATACGAAATATTACGAAAGAAATAAAAAGCATTTTCACTTTTGAAAATAACTCGAAAAATGAAGGAAGCTATAAATGAAAGCAATAATTTAATGCATGTATCATAAATTTGGTATCATAAATTCTGATATTTTAATTAAAATATAACAAAAATATTAAAAACTAAAACCTTTTCATATAATTTTATGAATTTCCAATTTCCATTGCATGCGTTTAAAGGATATCTTATACATTAAAAACTTACATAACATGCCAAAAAATTACTTAAATAACAATTTATAAAAAATTTATAATCGCCATACAATCGATTTATACAGTTGCAGACAATAATTTTGATAGTTTAATTTTTCAATTTATACATTGTAATTAAATATATGTACTGAAAGATACAAACTTCATTGTTACAATTGCTCAAGCAAGAGCAATTTATAAAAAACATTCGTGAATAAAATTTCTTTTTATCAACTGTATAATGTGAACATATATATATTTATGTATAATGTGCTAATGTGTTATGTAAATATTCTCTGCTCCTCAAATCTTAATAATATGATTTTAACGAAAGGATTGTCTTGCATATTAGAGATGTGCGAATTCAAATCGAATCAAATCAAATCAAATTTCGAAAATCTGAATATTCACACACACCGTAGATATGAAACCATAATTCACATGATGTGTCCAATGTTCATAAAATACAGACATCTAAGTAGACATGTCTTTTGAAAACATCAGTGTAATAAATGGATCATATAAAAAATTAAAAAATAATTAGTTATTTTTTTAAACATTGTGTATTTATCAGTTTATAAAACATGCTTATATATGTATTTATCATTTATTTAATTCATAAAATCTATACACTTCTTGTTTTGTTGGGACATTTTCTCAAAGCTGTAAAATGATTAATTTTCTCATCATTAAAAAAAATTTTGTAACATTATTGAAAATACTTCATTATGTTTAGATTAGTACGTAATATGTAAATCAGAAAAAATTTGATTTTTATTCGAATAAGGGAGATTCGATATAAAAATAATTCTATATAAAAACTTCAAATTCGATTCGATTCAATTTCAAACATATTATTAAAGATTCGATTCGATTTAATTAGCACATCTCTATTGCATACATCACATCTTTATTTATAAATTTCAATAGTTTTCTATCAGTAATTGTTACTGATGGATGCATTTCGTTTTTTTTTTCGTTTACATAATATTTGAATAATATTTATAATATTTAAAGTCTGCGTAACATATGTGAATTACATGTACGATTTGCATTAGAAAAATCTGAACTAAAATGTTTCTTTCTTGCCGTCATATACTAATGTGTACACCATCCCCTAGAAATAATTAGTCGAATCGACATCGATAGCACTAGTCCATCGACGTCAATGATTAATTATTTTTGGCTGGGATGGTTTGGCACATTAGTATATGACGGTAAGAAAGAAACATCTTAATCCAGATTTTTCTAATGCAAATTGTACATGTAATTATTACAGATATTATAGATACGTTTATATTTCATTTTTTTTACTTTTATATCAGTAAATTGATCCCAGTAAGAATATAACTGTTATATAACATAAGAATATGTGATATAACAGGTGTTATATCTTAGTTATGTTAATGCTGTGTGCATAATATAATATAATTATGTTATAAAACTGGAACATTTTTTATTATTTACTTGTCACACTAAAGCAATATAACATAAATTATATACATTCTATACATATAAATTCTAACACATTATACAGAGTATCCAAAATTGATGATAAATATTGTAATGAGAGATTTTTTTGTAACATTTTTAAATCTCCTAATGTGAAAATGTCACTAGAAGCTATTCAAATGGGAATAATTTAAAGATTATGAATGACAGAGTTAGAATTTTGCGCGCTCAGAGATGGCAAGATGAGTGATAATGGTGCTTCCATGAACATCTTGACAATAATGAAATTATTGTACAAATACAATAAAAGTTTAAGAATGTTTTGGCTGTACAATATCAGCAAAAAGTTATTAAAATTTAAAAACTTCAAGCTTCTTAGGTTTATTCTTTTTTTTCTGAATCAATGATAAAAAATTTTGACCGTGAATATCCGAATTTTGATTCTGAAACTATTTGTAAAATAAATGATCCTATTTTGCTGCAGTTTTAGATAAATAACTTTTAAACGAGTAAGTGGATACAAATGAATTTTTGCATAAATATTTATTAGAGTTTTACCAATGTGAGACTACCGTCTCCACATTTTCACCGTTGATGAATTTGCTATACGCCTCGCATAACAGTAAAAATACGAGGTAATCGTAGCACAGTAGTTAGTGCGATAGCTTACATTCCGGAGAATCCAGATTCGATTATGCCTCATCGCGCCACAATATTTTTCTCTTTCATCGGCATAACAAGTCTTCGATCTTCACCGAGCAAAACACTCTCCTGATCGGAGAATCGTTTACCAGAGGCTCTAAGAGCCGCAGTAAATCAACTCCGAAGACAAGACATAATGACCAGAAGTAGACACGCGATCCCTATACATCCATATAATGCATAATATTACAGAAATATTACAGAAATATTGCAACATACTGGAAATATAATTATATTTCTGTAATATTATGTGTTATATGGGTAGTATACGTACAAAATTTGATTTAATTTGTAATGCTATTCCTCATCAAATTTACAAATAAATATTACAAAACGCGATTTTACATAAGAATTAAGAATAAACAAAAAAATTAAATAATTTTTAAAAAGAGAATTATGTTCAAATTTTGCAGAGATATTCAAATGTAATAATAGAACAATCTAGAACAATTATACAATCAAAATTTTTAAATTTTTGATAATTTGAAATGTGACATATACATCCTTAATTAAGAAACTATATTTTTTTCTATTTTTATCCATAAATTTATCCATAATGAATTTGTTATAAAAAATAGTTTGCAATAATTTAATGTTATGAGATTGATATGTTTCGGTTGTCAAAATGTCATCGTATTTTAATCCACTCTTAAAAAAGGCATAAAAGATCGATGCTCGAATGTCGAAATCTCGAAAGTCTCGAAAGTATTGTTGCATCTTTTCCGCGATGCCGATTGGTTCTCTCGTTGCGCTAACTTCGCGAGCGCCTGTCATCGCGTATTTTGAAAGTTATATTTATAGAAGTTAATAATGTTATTAAGTTAATAATGTAACAAGGGGGAAAAATAGTGTAAAAGGAAGGAAATAAAGAGAGGAAGAGTAAGGAATAAGGAATTTGAGCTTCTTGCAAACACAAGAAAAAGAGAGAAAAAAGACGGACGGGAATATTCGTTCGGCTGTTTCATAAATTTAAGGTAAATTCAATACTAATAAATATTATAATAAAAAAGATAAGAAAATAAATTATGTTTATATATATCATTTGTAACTAAATTAAAAATATAAAATCCAAGTATATAACCTTTTTGAAAAAAAGGTTAAAAAAAGCGCTAAGTGTACACGCTCGTTGAATACGTATTTTTGTATCACTTTGTATAATAATTAGTGCCAAGTTATAATTTCTTAAAATTGCTTCACCCTATTCAATTTAAGTAATATGTACTGAATTCAAATAATCTAATAATAAACCCTAATAACATGTATATCATTTATACAATATATAAAAGATTTGATATTTTATTCTAACCGAAGTGATAACCCAAATATGTGTATCATTTGTACAAAAGATATAAAATCAATAAAAAGCGCCAAGTTACATCTCATTACCTCGACAGTTAAATTCCATACTCAATTCAAAGAAAAAACTATTGTACCAAACCCAAGTGATATCCGAGCAGCACATATTAGTTGACCAACGGTTGGTTTTAAATCGGAAGCATCGGCAGTTGGGAAAACAATGTTGGATCGACATTATTAAAATGCTACGATTTGATGAATCGTTAGACAGGCTATTTATTTATTTATTTTATAAGAATTAAAGGGATTGCTATGCTTCCTTGTATATTTTAAACTATTTTGTATATTTTAAAATAACCAGCAGTATCTTTAACTATTTAAGTGTATACATTATTAATCGATTAACGACATAATACCAATCATTTGTTGAACGATGTTTAGCCGAAGTTGGACCAACCAATAATTTTTCTCAAAATAATATTAAATAAAATCTCATTATCGTATAAGGATACAATCAAAGGAAAAATCATTTTAAAAACTTCCTTATTTTTCAATTTACTGTAGTAATTATTTTTTATTTCAAAGTGAATTAAAATGAACAATGGAAAGCCTCAAGCCTCTGCTGTGATTGGTGGTGTCCAATCGAGATACTCTCATATTAATATTAGCTAAAAATTATACATGTATTGTAAAGTTCTACGCACAATGGAAAAAATATTAGGAACGTGAATAAATATTTATATCTTGCTTACAATTACAAACTCATTTAGAGTCATAGGAACTAATAATTGACGCTTCTTATTTACTGTCGCGACAACCGCTTCTACGATTTAAAATAAGTTTGCAATCGTATTATGGACGGATGTAATATTTAATATTTATTTCTGTTCCTAATATTTCCTCCATTGTGTGCAAGGTCTTGCAATCAATGTTAGTTCATTATCACTTGGCAACATTGGGCCAATATTTAGAATTTAGACAGTCCACGTATACCTAATATTGGATCAATGTTTTTATGCGATTGGATCATTTTTCAGTTGTTGGTATAATGTTGACTAAATGTAAAATCCAACATTTCACCAACCATTGGCCATCGGTAAACCAGCGCCGCCAATATCGGTGCAATGTCATTTCAAAACGTCGGGCCGATATAAGACCATTGGGTAATCAACATAGACTCAATATAAGACCAATGTTTTTGTACTATTCGGGTATTATCCTTAATTAAAAAAAAATCTAATCTATATCAGTTGTGTGATATTACTCAGCCCAAATGATATGTATGTTATTTGTACCTAAATAATATATACGTTATTTGTATAAAAGATTTGAAATCAATAAATGGCGTCAGGTTTTATCCCATTATCTCGATAGTTAAAAAAAAATAATCTCTATTATTTGCATAATATTACTCAGCCCAAACAATAGGTGTATCATTTATATAAAAGATTTGAAATCAATAAATGCTAAATTTTATATCATTATCTTGACAGCTAATTGCTATAAAAAAATAAAACCTTATGTACCACCAAGTGGTACATAAAAATCTAGAGATAGTATGTTTGTATTTAAGGATCTTTCTATTCCAACCCAATTGCTCGTAGCTTTAATTTAAAACAAAAATAATGAGATTATTCTTAATAAATGAAAATAAACTACTACCAAGTGGTAGTGTATTTATTTTTTTAAATGAAACCCATGTAGAGGTATCTTTAATTTTTAACAACAAAACCCAAGTGGTACTACCATTCCAAAGTCTTCCTATTCCAACTCAAGTAGTATGTATCTAATTAAAAAAAAATAATGTAGTACTAAAAATAATCTAGCACGAACCGGAATGCTCCCACAAATTCGTTCTTCAGAATATTATACTGTTTATCTAATAGCTGCCATTCAGTAGTTGCTTGGACACGCTCTCGATAGCCAAATCAATAGAGATGTTAGTAAAAAGTGATACTGCGTCTAGAAAAATTAAAATGTAATCGTCGTCAACTTGTATATCTTTTAATTTTTGTACTAAGTCAAAACTATTGTTTAAGTGACTGTCGGTCACAGGAATATTCTTGATCAAAATTTTGTGTAGAAATGTGGCTAGGTTGTACAAAGGGCTATCCAAGGAGGAAACTATGATTCTAAAGGGGCAATCCGGTTTATGTACTTTCGGTAAACCATAAGTTCTGGGCAATAAGCCGTCATTACAATTTAAAGATCTGTACGTGATCTCATTGATGTATTTAGCCTGTTTCCATTTGGTAAGCATATCTTTCAACATCGAAGAAATTCCCTTGATCGGATCTTCATTGATGATCGTAAAAGTATTAGTGTTCTGAAGCATTGATTTGATTTTGTTAAAATAATAATCTTTATCTAGGGCCACGATGATGTTGCCCTTGTCAGCTCTCGTTATCAAAAGATTGGAATTGTTATTGATAAATTGGTTAGTTATTTTTTTATTTTCAATAATTTGTTTATTACTATCATTGAGGATAAAGGAAGAACGTGTCAAACCATTAAGGATAGAGATAGATTTATTCCTTATGAATGCTTGTGTAGGAGCCGGAAGTTTATTGATGTTAGACTCAATATTTCTAATGAATTTAATTGTCATTTTTTTCTTGTTGGTTTCCGGTAAAGAAAAGTTGTCACCCAATTGTAGTAAGCACTGTACATTAGTTGGTATCGAAAGTGAAGACAGATTGATAAACCATTTGTTGCGGATCGAGATGGGAGAAGGGGAAGGTACATTTTGGAAAAATATATCCGGTTTTACATTGATGTTAATATTAGAAGAATTGGAGGAATGCGAAGGTATCTTATGTGAGGAGGGGAAGGTGAAGGAATTATTGTAACAATAGCTGACAGGGCGTATCTTTTACAATTTCGCTTTATAGTGTTTATGCACCCATCAATCTATTTTTTTATCGATTTTATCTCGATTTATCTTTCATTATCGAGAAATTGTTGTAAGCTCTTTCTTTGTTTCGAGAAAAATATGTCAGAAATATTTTTAGGCAAATTTTATTGATTATGCGTACTAGATGAAAAACCTGTGTTTTAGCGTGATAAAGGCGTCTGTATGTGTCGTTAAGTTCGATTTAAAAAAAAATTTTTGCGTATCTCTCCTTCTTGCGATTGATGATTAATTTCGAGCCATAATGATATAAATCTAATTTTAAGTTATAAAAGCCGCTGAGGTGTGGAGGTACGATGTTGTTTGAAATACAAAATTTAAGAAACATTATGCGCAGTGTACATTTATGTAGTGTCTTATTATATTTAATCCAATCTTTGAGCATTTTGACGCAATAACGACCAAAGGTACATAAAATAAAATTAAAGAAGTCGAAAAAAGGTGAGGGGCGCATCTTTTTTGCAATATCTTTTAATCGGCCAATATTTCTCGCGAATACAATAGCGCTTGTAGACCCGCATGTATTAATCTATGATGTCCTCAAATAATAATTTTATAAACTTGCCCTCTGAAAGCAATAGAATTGGATGTTTCGTTTCAAATATTAATATAATCAATATCCCCCGTGTATATGATATAATATAATTAATAAATTAATAAAAATTTGTAATAATAGTTGAGTCCAAGAACAATCAATAGTTGGTTAATAATATAAAAATTGTGGAATATAAGATATCAGACGTAGTCAAGATTGAAATGATAATGGTCAAAGTTACAATCGTATATATGTAAATAAATAAATAATAGCGATTGAGAATTGCCAACATTCTCTTAAGGCAATGCTAGCAGCGTCTGTTTTACTGGCAAAACACAATAATTTTTGTAACAAACTTTCTCTATAATGCTTTCACAGATTCGAAAATCCTTTTCCAGAATTAAAGCATATGTATTAATACATGTAACATATACTATAGATAAATGCGCGTATATGCGTGAAACGGAACACACCTAAAATACATAACGTACACACATACACAAATGTAATATTAAAGAGTCCTACAAAATTTTTATAAATATACATATTTATAATAAAATAATTTTTTACATTTTCGTTTTTTCATGTTAGATATTGTAAGCCTGGAAAGAATGGGTTATTAGAATAAGTCTGGGACCTGAGCAGCATAAATTCGTTGGCCAACTGTTGTCCAACGTTAGTCAACCGTTGGTTAACCGTTGCCTGTTAACTAATTTGTGCTACTCGGGGAGTTATGGGATCCTAAAAAATATTGATATTTTCTTTTTCTATTATCAAAGACAAGTAGTATAAGATAAGTGCAATAAGTTATTACATAAAAAACGTTTTGAAGTTCAATTATTTAAAATTTTCAAACATATATATAAAATAAATTAAGTATATTTCGAGCTCGTGTTTGCTAAGCAAAAATATAAATGTAATGGGTCAAAAGAACGAGCATAGTAACGAAATCGACAAAACCAAAATTCGTTCTTTGACAATACCTCTATTCCACCGACTTTTATATACGAAGACATCTAAAAACAAGATTAACAAAGCCTTAATATCTATGCATAAGGCCATATTACAGTTTCATAAAAAGAGCTCCAACGTGATGTTCACTAGAGCTGACAAAGACAACGTCACAGTTGCACTAGAGAGACAAGATTACATTATTGCAATGGAAAAATTATTACACGACAAGAACACGTACACTATTGTTAAAAAGAATCCGAAAAAACGTCGAAAGAAATTTAAACTCTATAATAAAAGTTTGGCTCAAAAATAAATTCATATCTAAACAAACATATAATTCTTTATATTTCAGTGATTCCAACCTATCTAAAGCTTATGGTCTCCCTAAAATCCATAAAGACAATTCCCTCTTCGAATCATTATACCATCTGTGAATACGACTCTTTATGCAATAGCTAAATTCATGCATAACATCATTTCGAATAGCTTCACATACAGCAGTAGGCATATAAACAATAGCTTTGAGTTGCACAGGTCTCTCTCAAATAAAACAATACATAAAGATGACATATTACTTTGTTTAGATGCAACTTCACTGTTTACAAACTCTGGATCTTGCAGTACAGAGCATTACAAAAAGATGGATTGACATTGAGAAAAATACTTGCATTCCTTTCGAAGAATTTATTTCTACCATTAAATTCATTCTTTTACTTTGTCTTTAATGACATCTTTTATAAGCAAACTTTCGGGACTCTAATGGATTCCCTTCTGTCTTCCATCATTGCCTATACCCACGGTAATTGATTCTGTCCCTTGGTAATTTTTTCAAACTGACATGTCACCATCTTTCTACATTAATGCTCATAGTCCATGCGCGATTAACGATACGACTAGAGCTTACGCAAGCTTACGCAAGCTTACGGCCGCGTTCGGGCAGACACTATTAGCGCTGAAAATCTACAGTACACGTCACGTGCATTATAGATTTTCAGCGCTAATAGCGTCTGCCCAAACGCAGTCTACGTATCTTTAATCGCGCATGGACTATGAGCATTAATGTAGAAAGGTGGTGACATATCAGTTTGAAAAAATTACCAAGGGACAGAATCAATTACCGTGGGTGTACATTGTGCTGCAAAATCTAGAGGAGGAAGTTGAATATCATTGGTCTGAACATGCCTTTTTATTATAGATATGTCGACGATATCGTACTAGCCTCACCAATAGACAAAGCGACACATATTTTGAATACTTTTAACAATTTTCATCATCGAATATGAGAAAGATTGCACTTTGAGTTTCCTGGATCTTTCGCTGAGTGTGAAGAATGACAGAATTTTGATCGATTGGTTCCGAAGAAAAACTTTCTCCGGAAGATATTTGTCATATTTCTCTAACCATCCGAGATGTCATAAAACAGGAACTATTTACAATTTAGTAGACAGAGCGATTCTGTTATCACATCCTTCTTCTCAGCGGGAGAACTAAAATTCTGCATTAAAGTTTTCCTTGATAATGGTTACCCATTAGACTTAATTTTTAGAGAGATAAACCGAAGATTAAAAAAGTTAAATTCAAACTTTTGTCACAAGCGCGCAAATGTTTGAGTCTATCATTGATTCCAACAATAAAAAATACTTTGTTGTTCCATACTTACATAACATTTCTGAAACGACAGTGTCAGTGATTAAAAAATCTAACTTAATTGTTGATTTCAAAGGAATAAATAAACTGAACAGTTTCATCAAAGTTCAAAAAGATAAAAAAACTAATTTCATGTCAAAAAATGATGTAGTCTACAAAATACTCTGCAAAATAACTGCGACGCTTCCTACGTAGGGCCAATTAAGAGACAAGTCCAAACTAGGATTAAAGAACACATCAATAACATAAGGCTGGAATCATCAAGACATTCAGTTATCTGAGCACATTTTGAAATGTAATCCCTCGTTAAAAAGTACTATTAGTGTCACT
>JANQDE010001250.1:0-21343 GCA_037157785.1 Cephalotes varians
ACTCAAAGTTTCATTATGTTCTTATGTTATATTGTTCAAGAATGTGGGCAAATACTTTTAGTTTGGTCACGTACATAAAATCATGTATATCATGCGATGAAATAACCAAGGTTAGGTTAGGTTAGGTRRCAGGAAACTTRCAATTACAAAATTTTTTAATATTTYTYGTATTGATTCGTMATTKCCCACATTTATTTGCATTTTTTCTTTTATTTTGGAGAAAGATTTTTCATTCTGTATGAGCAAAGAGAAGAAAACAGAAGTACAAAAGTTTACATTCGGTCGATATTACAAATCCAGCATATTCTCTCAAGGCACCCGTTGTTGCGGAGCTAAAATGACCATAGATATCTATGAGAATAACATGTAGAATAAATCTCATGACAATAAAAACTCTTAAATTGATCTGCATATCACTTTGATATAAACGGACTAAAGCGACAGTTTGTCGAACCGAACAGTCATGATGCAAGTACATACGAAGAGCAACTAGATAAAGGATGCTTTCCCTTTAATGACACAAGTCGACACAAACATCGTTCTGTCTTTCTTGGCATTCAATAAGTAACAAAGCAGAACAATATTTGTATACATCTCAATCTCAATCTCGTTGTAGAATCAGCTTAAGCAATAAGCGAATCGATCAATTACAGGGTGAATTCGTTTATGCAGTCACTGCTGCAGAGGGTATCATTCTGGGTGAATTCGTTTATGCAGTCACTGCTGCAGGAGGTATCATTTTATCTTCATTGTTCATTGAACGTAAACAAAGATAAAATGATACCTTCTGCAGCAGTGACTGCATAAACGAATTCACCCATAATCTTCATTATTCATTGGATGTAAACAAAGATAAAGTGATACCTTCTGCAGCAGTGACTGCATAAACGATTTCACCCACAGTGAAATAATTAGCCTTTCTAAACATGGATCAGCTTGTCGCGGGACAAGGGATTCGAGAAAGAGAGAATATGGTTTTTATCATGCAATTAAAATATTGATGCAATTTATTTGATTGAAAAAAAAAAGTAGTTAATTATATAGTTTAGATCCCTCATCTTCAATATTGACGTAATTATGCATATAATAATCGACACGTTTTTCCACAAAACGAAAGAATTTGGCAAAAATAAGCATCGCTCTACCCCGTGAAGCGAGATATCAATCATTAAAGTTGATCATTTTTCAGATTAGAGACCTGGACCGCTGATTGGGTGGTGGGGGTAGAGACACGTGTGGAATGAGAGGCAGATAGCACGAACTTTCTTCTCTGTCTATCAAAGCCCATCCAACGCTCGATGTCAAAGCGCCAGTGTCTGCATGAGGATCTAGCCTGAAAAAAGATAAAGAGTAAGGGCTATCGCACACGAAATGCACAGCATAAGTATGATATAAGATCGTTGGACCAATGGGAATCTTACGTAAATCAATATGGCGGCTTTATGCTGGACGTTCATTGGTTCAGTGGTCTTATGTTATGCATATGCAGCTCATGTTATTTTGTGTGCGATAGCCTTAAGGGCATAAGAAAATTAACCAATAAGAATTCTTTGTTTCACAGAAAAGAAGGAAATAAAGAATTTTGATTGGTTAATTTTCTTATGTCTTATGTTTTATGCGTTATGCAAGAGTTTGTGCTTCGGCCTTAAGCCTGGATACTCATGCAGATACCGGCGCTTTGACATCGAGCGCTGATTGGATAATGCGTTGTTTTAATATTGCTTTTACTTGCTATTGACCCCCATCGCCCGTTTTTCACCAATCAATCTAAAGCCCATATCAGACTAGAGATTGCGATTGAGATTGGATTGGATTTTGACCAATCAAAGCAAAGTTCACTAAACTTGAGATTAGTTTGCTTTGTTCTGATTGGTTAAATTCCAATCTAATTTCAATCTCAATCACTAGTCTGATACAGGCTTAAGTTGAAGCGAGATTGAAGTTAATCTAGGTTGGTGAAAACGAACATTATACTGATAATGAATTTGTCTATTCCTTTGATGTTCTTTGCGAATTCCAGAGACTTATGTACTCAGTAAGCAAAATGTTGGCAAACTAGCAGCAGAACATAGGTCTGTTTTTTATTCCTGCACTCTCTGAACTGGTACACACGATGCAATAAGTCGAAGTGAAGTAAATATATGTTTATTTCACTTCAACTTATTGCATCGTGTGTACCAGTTCAGAGAGTGCAGCAATAAAAAACAGACCTCATGTTATACATGTTATGTAACATACTGGCATCAACTGCGGCTGCATTCAGCTTGTATTCTGTCGATAGAACCATGATGTAATCTCATGGACAGGACATATTAAAATAATCAGGCATCAGATTGTTAACAGAAATCTGAGAGAAGGATCTGCGGTCGCGGGCAATCTGACAGTAGAGTGACAGCAGAAATCGAACAGAAGCTGTAAATTCTGCTGCTAATCCATTGACATGTCAGCAGTCACATTTCAGATGGCGCAGTTTACATATTCATATCAATTCTGTGTGAAAATTGTTGCCTCTTTGCTAACAAAATACTGGCAGCATGCTTAAAATCTGTCTGTAGGCTTCTGACTGTATGATCTTAAAGATTCAAGTGATAAATATTGATACACTGTGAAACTTACCTATTTATTTTCGACATTTTGCTAGAAAGTGCGAAATCTTAAATTTTAGAAAAATACTAATATTCGTAAACATAAACATAGGCATTTTCAATAAATGGGAATCAAGTTTAGCATTTTAAGAATAGTTTGTGCTAGCGTATCGATAATCAATTAATCTCTTAATATTTTTGCATTGCAAATACTGCGTAACGCCATGTAGACGATAGCTGCGTTCGGGAAGCGCGCTATCAGCGCCCTATTGTGCCATTCTAGCTTTATCTTTATTCATTAAACATAAAACAATGATAGAATGACGCGACAGCGTGCTCCTCGAACATGGCTGACATGTGAAATTTAAACGTCATATGAACACATGTTTGATTATGCCTATGCGAGTATAGTTGACGTTATAAACGTTAGACTTACCAAAGCCTTAAGGCTAAAGATATATTCGGAGATCCAACGGTAAATAGAATGCTAAACACTGAGATGATTAACAACTTTATTAATCACGTTGTCAATATGGCACCAAAATGAAATGTGACTTTGATTGGGCATCTCCTAGGCATTGAATAAGTATGTCACTGAATTATTCGCTACACGATTTAATCTTAATATCACAATCTTTATATCCGACACTTTTTGAACTGACTCTCTCAAAAGCTTTGTATTCCATTCATGCTGCTAGATTACCTAGATTACATATAGTGTCTCGCATGTTTTGCATTCTTCGAGCTTTCAGTCGTCTCCACTAGAGAAACTTTGTAACTGACATAGTCAGTGAGATACGAAAAAAATATGCGACACAATCAGTGAAATCACGATGGCTTGCAGGATGGAAATCTTTTAATACTAATGCACGAAATCGGCTTACGCCATCTCCGTTTGTTTTGACTGTTTGCGCTGCATTTGGTGTGATAGCTGTTACACATGGTTTTTCGATCCTCGCTAACGCGATCCAGTTCTTGAAGTCTCCGTTCTTCTAAAGAAAAAGAAATTCTTATTAAATTCTCTGAGCATTACATGAAGAGGTGCTATTCGATGCTATGCTGAAATTTTACATCACGACTAAAGAATGCTTTATCCTTTGAGTTTGAGTTTATTTTTGAAAAGAAGAAAAGAAAAAATATCAATGTACGGACAAACATAATAGACCTACCATTCAGCTGATGTTCCGTATAGTATATCGGATTTTCATCGACTCCATAATGATATTCCATCAAGTATGGCAAGACGGTCATACTGTGACACCCATTGCTTTTAAGGGGAGGTATAGGTACTTGTTGTTGTGTCTTAGGGTGCTCACACATGGTCCACGCATGTTTTTTAACCTGTTGTAATGTAAATCTTTTATCAGCATCTTTCTGCAACATTCCCTCTATAAGCGACTTTAAAGGTTCCTCTACTTCTTTCGGTACAGTATATTCACCCCTCCCAATGTTTTCATATAATTTATATATGTTATCTCCCTCAAAAGGATATAAACCCGTGGTTATATTGTACCTGTAAAAAAAAAAGTACACTTTCTGATCTTTGGATAACGTTGTACAAATGTTACTTACAATGTAACTCCGCTACTCCATATGTCTACTTTGAAGCCTGAGAAACTTTCGCAACCATTTGCAATTTCTGGTGGCTGAAACGCTGGAGATCCTTGACCTATCGTACAGGTATCGTCTTTGGAAAACATGTCTAATGCCTAGTACAATGGAGAGATGCGTAATCACAAATAGGAATGAACACGCGTAGTTTTGTGTGTGTGTGTGTATGCGCGCGCGCGCGCGCGTGTATGTGTGCGCGTGCATGTCATTTTCTAAACAAATATGTACTTTGTCCATTCATTTTTTTGTCATTTTAAATATCGGTCTTTATAATTAAATTAATGAAAAGTGCATATAAATTTGTTATTAATAAGATAAAAAATTGAAAGAAGCTTATACCTCTGCGACACCAAAGTCACTAATCTTCAAGGTACCGTCTAGGGCTAATAACAAATTTCCAGGTTTTATATCTTTGTGAACTATTCCCTTACTGTAAAGATATTCTAAACCATCCAACAATTGACAGAAATAATTGTGTGCCTGCCAAAGTGGAAGCTTCTTGGTCGGTGTGCTTTCCAACATGTCCTGTAAAGAATCTAATAAATAGAAATCTAATTGTTGTTAATTCATGCAAGCCATTATTAGATTAGTCAAAATGAAGAAGTTTAATACAGTTTAAAAATTTTCCTTCTTTTTATTAAAATTTCATTGTTTTTTGTAACATGGCAACAACTATTACACAAACACAATAAAAATGATAAACTTGGATATTATCGTAAAATTCTTTGCTTGCAATTTAATTGGTTTTAAGATGTATCACTTGAGAATAAAAACGTAAAATATCTTTTAATTAATTACAACTATCAATATCAGCTAACGTTATACCATTCGAGCAATATAATATTCACTAGCTTTTTTTACAAAAAATATGTAAATTGAATACAATATGAAAGCAGTTATCTTAAGCGGTTATCATATAATAATTTTCATATAATATGATACAAAATTTTTTCTTTTTTCTTTCTCTGAATACTTCTATATAATTACATGAGTAAAATATAAGTATAAAATAATTTTAATCAAATGTGAAAAACAAAGAACACGCGAGTGCACAATATCCGATGCTTTTAGCCTAATATAGAAAATAACGGACATAAAACTCAAGGTGTGCAGGGTACAACGCCAAAAGAGACAATGTGCTTTCTCTTGAAATAAATTTATGTTTCCTTTGACACTTATTGATACTTAATTAAAGCAGATTAAATAATCATTTTATAGAAGTGCTAATTGATATTCTGAAATTTGGACTAGAACTTATATAAGATATATATATATCCACACGTTCATTAGGTATCTAATAATTTAGAGTAATGAAAAAAGATGCTATACGAAAATTTACCTGTAATCCACATACACAGAATTCCATAACAAGATACATCTTTTCTTTTTCATCACTGTATAAAACGTCTACAAGATTTATTACATTTTTATGTTTTAATATTCTTAACAATTTTATTTCCCTGTAAAACATCATTATTAAAATAAAAACAAGAAATGCAAGAGAAGATATCGCAATGGGAAAGCTATTGCTTTGACATTTGTGTGCGTAGCGATAAAAATTCATCCACGATATACCGACATAACATTCATAAAAGATACGGTTATCAAACGTACCGTTGAACGTTCTGTTCCCCATTTGGTATCCTTCGAAGTTTCCTTTTCTTTAATATTTTGACCGCTCTTCGACAAAGTGTCTGCGAATCTAGTACCTCTTTCACCTTCCCATAACTACCTTCACCGAGAACATCACCCATGACATATTTACCGATAAATTTACACTTTTTCCTTTTTTCTTCGTATATAATTTGATCCGAGTCGACTCTGTGAAAAAACATGTTAACCTCGTCCAAATCGTAGTTTGGATCGTCATTGATCCACATGACCGGTTCGATATCACGCAATATATCAGTTTCCACTTCCTCCTCGTCAGGATCGCATATCGTTATTTTATTGTCCATTTTTACTCCGCTGAAGAGTTTCTAAACTATTAGGATAGAGAGATCACACGAGTGATTTAACCTAAAATACAACCGGCACGATCATTGTTGTGAACACTGGTGGTGGGAAATGCCAATTAGTGATGAACGATACTATTGCGATTAATCGGTGTTCGATGTTTTTTTTTTAAAGATAATCGATTATTTTTGTCGATGTTTTCCATTTCGATTAATCAATTATTCGATAGTTCTAGATTCCTTTTATCGACTTTTCGATGTAGGTTCAAGTCCCATGGAACATACAAGAGATCTGTTTTTTATTCCTGTCCTCTCTGAACTGGTACACACGGTGCAATAAGTTGAAGTAAACATATGTTTATTTCATTTCTAAGGGCTGAGTTAGCCCCGGTCTACAATAGGTGTAGTAAGCCTTAAGCCGTAAGAAATTGAGCAATCATAGTTCATTATTCTCTTCAAATTCGATCATGATTGGTTAATTTCTTAAGGCTTAAGGCTTACTACACCACTGAAATATAAGGCTTGTTCGCGTCGTAATGCCCCAACATGCTCCTATTTGCTCCAACACGTTTCATTCTATAATATACGTTACGTAATACTATAGATTGGAGCGTGTTGGAGCAAGTAGGAGCATGTTGGGGCATGCGACGCGAACAAACCTATAATAATACTGGAACGAGCGCGGGCGCTAGTGTCGTGAAATGACAAAGAGGGTCTTAAGTGGTATCTTTGTCTCTTTTTAGTACAATCTGGCCAAAAGTTTCTTTGTAACGTATATTGGATACACGTAACCGTCTTTTATAAAACGAGACTGTACGATCCCCACTATCGTTTACCACACATGCGTAGTATAGCTTAGAGAAGGCTAAAGATACCACCTTGGACGCTCTCTCTCGGATCACACTTATTCATAGGGTCGCGCTCGTTCCAGTATTATTGTATTTCAGTGTACTACACCTATTGTAGACCGGGACTTAGGGCTGAGTTATGGAGGCCGTAACCGTATGCCGTAATCTATAAGAATTGACTAATCACAATCGAATGAGAGGGGAATACTCGACTTACGGCATACGATTCCGGCCTCCATGAACCAGCCTTAAGGCCGGAGCACGGACTCTTGCATAACGCATAAGACATAAGAAAATTAACCAATCGGAATTCTTTATTTAAAAGAAGGAAATAAAGAATTTTGATTAATATCTCGCTTCGCGGGGGCGCAGAGCGACGCTTTTTTCTTCCCAAACCTTTACTTTTACGCGAAAATGCATCGAGTGTATTTTTATTAAAATTTAAGTGGACCGACGTGTTCTAAACATTTACCTAAATTTATATTAAATATATATTTATGTTTATATTTTATAAAAATTTCTATTACAATTTTTTTTAATATTACACTTTGCCAGCAGATGTCGGTACATTTAACATTTTCAGTATCGCAACACTAAGGGCCACTTTTACCAACGTCGGTTAAGTTAACCGATGGTTAAAGTGTCAACCGTGATTGGTTCATTCTGGTCAAAGACAAATGCGATTGGATAATTCCATTGGAATTAACCGTCGGTTAATCTAACCGACGTTGGTAAAAGTGGCCCTAAGTTAACCGATAGTTAAAGTGTCAATCGTGATTGGTTCATTCTGGTCAAAGACAAATGTGATTGGATAATTCCATTGGAATTAACCGTCGGTTAATCTAACCGACGTTGGTAAAAGTGGCCCTAAATCAAATGCTTTGAAACATTTGTAGTTTTTGACTAAGTTTTCTACTGGTATCTATCGAGATTTAGACAAACTTGCATAGCTGCGTAACCAATGGCATTTCTATCATAAGAACGAACGTAAAACGCGATTTTCTTTATGCACATGTTTCGCAAGTTTGTCTGAATAAATCTCAGTGGGATACAATACATAATACATTTGGCGGCTGAAAATACAATTAGGCTAATTATTTATTAAATTTAAATAATTTTTATTTTTATTGATTTATAGATTCGTAAGTCCATTTTGGAAAAACTCGTTTGTACAAATTCATCAATACTGTATCTTGAGACTTTAATTGACCATTGAAGATGCACTTCATATGCCCATGTGTACCTATGAGAAATCGGAAGTACACTAATTAACAAGATTAGTAAACATAAATACAGATAGTATAGCACAAACAAAAAAGTCGCTTGGTAATTAACTATTAATAATCGATTTACCAAGAGGTTCCTTTATATGGCCTCTACGTCCATATTTTGTCCTCAATTGGATTGGCTTGAACCATTCGATATCTTCACGGTGAAAGAACATGAAACGCACAACCACCGATTTCTTATTTACCTTATATGGATGACCACTCAAAACAACTCGTTTCAGGACAATTCTGTTAGGATCACAAGATAACACACTACCAGTTGCAATTAATTCCTGAAACCATTGTAACCATATTAAATTTAAATAACACATTATCAGTCTCGTACAGTAAAATTCTAATACGATACTAACGATACTATTACAAAAAATACATACGAGCTTGCCACTTTTACTCTTGATGTAACAAAGAACTGGACATGGTGAAAAAGTGACAGGTGCATACATACTCGCTATGACAGTACTATCGGGATGAAAGTATCTCTCGTACTAGACAAACATTTATCACGATAAGACAAATTTGTAGACGAGGTAACATAATGTTTATTTACAATATAAAATATGCCTTAAATAAACTAAAAGCCCATTGACTCACCTTGTGCTTGGTACCATTTGTATGTTGACTGAATATTGGACATGCTGTAAATCGTCTAAATCCACATTGAAATATCAATCTTTCTTTTGACTTGATTGAGTGCGTATAATAGTTCGAACGTTTCAACATGATGTTTAAAAGAGACATTTTATGTTCATACGGAAGTAAAGCGACCACTATTAATGGTTTGTTTTCCATCATAGCGAATGTCTTGAAAATTTCTTTGTTAACGCGAGCGATACAAACTTGTATGTAACATCCTGGCTGAAAGCATATATATATATATACACATACACACACACACTATATATATATATATATATATATATATATATATATATATATATATATATAAAAATAAATAAATAAAATGATCTACATATACACACAAACAGCGAGTGATAAACACTTAATACAAGATTAATACAAAAAAAAAAGAAAGTTTTCAATGTTATACCATGACACCGTCGATATCTTTACGTTCTTTATAAATACATTTTCGTCTGCGATCGTAATCAGCGAATTCAATTATCCGAGAATAATCAATGGGAAGATTTTCCTTTGGATCCCATGGACTAGTGCGGAACGATTCGAGACCTCGATATTTTTGGAATCTTGTTTTAGCCAAAATGTTTTGAGGTGTATCCACTTCATCGGGAAATTGCGCGTCCACTTTTGCTTCTATATTTTAAAAAATTATTACTAAAACGATAATTAACAATGACATTATGGATATAATTACAATAACCTTTGAAATTTTCCATGGCTTGGTTTTCTTCAAACATATCGATATCTTGATCATAACGATCCTCATCTAGAGGTGCTTCCGATATCGTAATAGTTTCATATTGTTCATCATCTTCCAAATCTTCACTACTAACTACTTCAGATTTTGCCTCTTCCACAGACATGTTGTCTTCCGATACATTTTCTGAACATATACTCAGACTTTCTATAAACAAAGAACCAATATGTTTTTTAAAGTAAAAAAATTAAATGAAATGAAATATTTTTCAAGGAGAAAAAAAGAAAAGCACGCAATACCTCCATCTTCATCCGGTATCCATGCAGCTTGATATTCAGAAGTTCCTTTTGGTACAACTTTCACAATTTTTTTATTTCTATTGTTTACCGCTTCAGCCAATTCCTCTTTTGTAGGCCATGTTTGTTCAGCATCCATTGGATCAGGAATATATTCGCTTTCAAGAGACTCCTATAAATTTTAATATTTAAATCACATGTATATGGGTCAATCAAAAATAAATCAAACACTAGGCCTATAAAAATTTGAATATATATTTATCTAGTCAAAAGATATAATAACGCTCGTATGTATCATAAAAGAAAAAGACATAAATAAATAAATAGGTTAATAAACGAGTAAGAAAAAGATATAGATATTAATAAATTTTTAACCCAACGAGAATCGAAATCTTTTTGAAATGTTAATACATCGAGATTTATAGTTAATTTAACAGTTATTTTTTCGAAACGCTAATTTACCGAATTTACACGATGATGATGATTATGACTGTTAAATTTGTTTAAACTATGTAGATTTAAAATTATTATTACTTGATGACTGATGATGGCTAAGTAAGCCAAAACGTTCCAATTTTAGATTCTCGTCGGATTAAAGATTTATCAATACTATATTCTTTTCTTGCTCGTTTATTGGTTTATCTATTTATTTATATCTTTTTTTTATATTTATATAATTTAAATCTGATGTGTGTGTGTGTGTGAATTTAAATCTTCCCTTCAAAATAATTCCCTTTTGCATTTATACAGCGATCCTACTGTTTCCGCCATGCCTCAAACACTCTGGAAATTTTCGTCTCGAGTCATAAGCATCTTTTGCTTTTTCAGCCTGGATGTCCTTCATTATATATATATATATATATATATGTGTGTGTGTGTGTGTGTAAAAAAAGGCTGTCTTTTTAAAAGTCAGAAGCTTGTTTCTCAAAATGAAATCAAAATTCAAGAGACAACAGTTTCGATACGGTCAAGGACATTTAGGCAAAAAATAACGCTTAACAAGATTTGAGAAGATTTTCAGAGCGTTTGAGATATAGAGGAAGCAGTAAGATCATTATATAAATATGGAAGGGAACTACTTTGAAGGAGGTAGAAACCAGATTTAAATATGAAAAATATTTAAATTTTTATAGGCATATTTCTTTTCGATTAATCTACTTTATTAATATTATTTCAACACTGCCATCAAAAATCATATAAATAAATCAGCAATGATTTTGACACGTTCTCTATAAATGTGTGCGTTCCTCGATAATTTTTCACTTTCTGTCTCTCTCGATGATCAGGTAAATACTGTTCAAATGATCGCTTTCAATACTAAATATTAGTAAGAGCACTAATAATATTTGTTTGATTGAATACTTCTTCCTAGTCACACTTAATTCAAGACAAGTCATCAATATTAAAATATGTACAAGAAACCTGTTTTTCTGGATCTGCAGTTAAGATCACGGTTTCATTTGTTCGTTCCGTTTTCATTTTATCATCAGAAAGATATCTCTTCCGCTCAACTTGTTCAATTAAATATGGATCTTTCGACATTTTGATGCACGACATTTGGAAGTTTCCAAAACCTGATATATGAACCAAATCATTGACGGATAATGATGTTGTGCCTCGTAAATATCCACTGACCATGAGAGTTCCAAAATCAAAAGAATCCTGATGAGATAAGAACATGCTAATTAAATGGTATTCAATGTGCTTTTTACACACACATCCATCCCCACCCATTTATCCAATCACCCATAATTATATAATTTAAAATAAAAATTTTTAATTTTACATACTCCATCACATTCAAAGGAGACTTCCTCAGCCAAAAGGTATGGTCTTATGTCTTTGTAAAACAAATTTCTTTGCTTTTGTGTTCCAGCACGGCGTAACATATTTAAGCAATCGACTGTAGTATCTAATTCAAGCACCTTTTCTTCAGGAAACCATTTTGAAATAGTACGTTGCACAGATTGTTTATATTCCTGATGTTTCTATCATATCATTTAAAAATATCATATCAAACAATAATCAATGAGATAAGCAAGACATTTAATATGTATAATTTAGAATTTAATAAAGTTTTTATAATTTTTATTATAACTATGTATAATTATATACATTATTTTATTATAATGATTAATATTTTTATATTCTTTCCAAATTTTTTGATTTTATCATAACTTACTTTAATATGAAGCCTTCCAATATTATGCACTGCAATCATGGTAGAAGGTAAACCTTGAGCAAGACAAGACACGATAATTTCCTTGCCCCAATCATCTATAATTTCTTGTTCTATATCACTGTTTGCTTGACTCATAACAGAAGTTACAAAAAGTATCGTGGTAGCAACTTTGGCTGCATCTAATGTCGCTAAAACATCACCTATTGGTGGTACAACGATAGAAAATCGTTGTTTCAGCCTCGGTACACTAAATAAATATAAATATATATTTAAAATATGAAAAAATCCTAAATTTTTCATTTATATAACAATAAATAAAACCAATTTCTTGCAGTATACCCAATATGTGTAATCCCACTTGGACTAGTAGTAATGCTAGCAATTTCATCCATACTAGTTACAACAGATACAATGTTCTTTATGTTTGCTTCACTTTGCAACGGTACGATGCAGATGAGGATAGGTGCTGCAGAAAAGCCACCAAGATTTCTTTTCTGCGCCAACACTTGCTCGCGTTTCTTTTTTCTATATTGTAACAACTGATTTCTACGTGCATTCTTTCGAAGATTTTTCTCAAAATGTTTAGATGACTTTCCAATAATATTCTGTTTACCTATGCAAGAAAAATTAAAATCTTCTTAAAAATCAAACAAAATATTCCATTTAAAATATTGATATGCAGAATTTGTCGTTACATCATTAAGAAAAATTTACTTATCAATCGAATAATTCGATAAACATAATTTTTATATTCAATTTATAATAAAATTTATTACTATCAGGTACTATAAGTTTACCCTTGAGATCATTACTGATCGCGCTTTTACTGCGATGTCTTCCAGTTTTATGTTGTTTATTAGATTGTTTGAGTGCACCTGGTCGATGCGTCTCTTGTTTCATCGTACTCATCGTAACAGATTCGTTACAATTTCGAAAAGAAAAAATATTAATCGCCACGCGGCAAAGAACTAACACGATGCACTCTACTAGAGAGAGAGAGAGAGAGAGAGAGAGAGCGATTATCCCGGCCTTTTTCGTTTCGTGGAACTATCAAAATACACCCAGCGCACCAAGTTCCATTTTAATAAGTATAGTACTACGTACTGTATATTGTCGATAAAATCGCAGCCTTGAAAATGGATGTAGTGCGAGTCCGTGCTAATGCCCGTATCAGACTAGAGATTGAGATTGAGATTAGATTGGATTTTGACCAATCAAAGCAAAGTATACTAAACTTGAGATTGGTTTTCTTTCTTCTAATTAGTTAAATTCCAATCCAATCTTAGGGCCAATTTCACCAACGTCGGTTAGACTAACCGACGGTTAATTCCAATGGAATTGTCCAATCGTATTTGTCTTTGATCAGAATGAACCAATCACGATTGACACTTTAATCGTCGGTTAGTTTAACCGACGTTGGTGAAATTGGCCCTTAATCTTAATCTCTAATCTGATACGGGTTTAAAAATGGCCTTAAGCCCGTATCAGACTAGAGATTGAGATTGGATTGGAATTTAACCAATCAGGAGAAAGAAAACAAATCTCAAGTTTAGTGAACTCTGCTTTGATTGGTCAAAATCCAATCCAATCTCAATCCCAATCTCTAGTCTGATACGGGCTTAAGAGTCTGTAGGTTTGTTCGCGTCGCATGCCCCAACATGTTCCTACTTGCTCCAACACGCTCCAATCTATAGTATTACGTAACGTATATTATAGAGTGGAACGTGTTGGAGCAAATAGGAGCATGTTGGGGCATTACGACGCGAACAAACCTTGTGCTTCGGCCTATAGCCCTATGAGATCACGTACTCTATCGTGTGTATCATCTCCATGCTCGCACCACATCTATTTTTGAAGCTGCGATTTTATCGGCAATGTGCGGTACATAGTACCATACGCTAAAATGGAACTAGGTGCGCTGGTATACGGAAATTCTGATGTCCCACGAAACAAGGCTAGGATGGCCGCTCTCAGGTTTCTCTCTGCATGTATTGGTATTTTTACGCGCATGTAGTAGGGACCGGTCGGGTGGTGGGAAAAAAATTTTACTGTCTGGCATCACTGGTTGACTGGTTAGGAGTTACTTGGGATTCTTCTACTCCGAATTCCAAACACGAGTATGCTCGATTTCATGCTTACCGCATGGTATATAACGTAAAATCGTTTATTTCACATAAATATAGTTTTTTTTTATTACTAATGTAAAATGTGCTGAATAACGAATAAGAGCAAACATTATGAAAAAGTGTACTTATTAGTAAATGTAAGTAATGTGTCGACCGTACCGACGTCTGCTAACATCCGATTCGTTTTAGGTTTTAGGTTAAAACATTTACAATATTTAAACGAAATTACTCTTTCAACAATGATTATTTAATACGAATTTGTATCAATAATGCAAAGCAATACTCGCGCTATCGAATATCTCTGACTTGAATTAATGGATATAATTTAACATTCTTCAAGCATTACTATGGTTATGTGAGTAATATATAGTAGACATTTTTAGAAAATGTATTTATACCTTGCGTACCTTGTTTCAGTCGATATTATATTATTATAGCGTACATTTGGAAAAGCTGAAACGTGATATTTGTAAATAAACAAAATGCAGGCAAATTATTAGCATCATAAAATTTAGGATATGTATGCTTCTATACAATATCTCTAAAATATCAGATTTTGTTCATTAGTACATATATATTTATCATGTTTGTTTTTTTCAGTTGGATCCGCACTGTTTATTTTTCTCTCTTTTCTCTTCAATATGAGAAATAAGAGGAAAAGTGAACAATAAAAGTTTAGCTGAAAAGAACAGACACTTATGCTCAAAAATTTTTATAAAATGCAGTGTTCTGTTGCTTTATCAAACAGGTTCAACATTTATAAATGATATTGCAACATCTGAATAATATTCATTTTATTTTGTCTCTAGAGAGGTAAATCATTATGGCAGAACAAACTCCTCCTGGTTTCAAGCACATGTCTCTGGATAAGATTATCGAAGCTATGACTCCAGATTTGGAAGGTTCAAATGGTCATTATGCGCAGTTCAATATTCCTCAACAAACCACCTCTCGCAATTGGGGAGATTATGTACCTGGACAAACCAGACATCACGTTGCCAGTCAACCCACACATTCTAATCCCTCTGGAATATCTATGACACCGTTGACTGCTTCTCTGTATATGCAAGATGTGTCGAATTACGATATCGCAACTACCGATTCAATATATTTTCCATCACAGACAACAGTAAATCATCTAGGCATTAACGAGAATAATGATTTAATTGGTACCATTGATGTTGGAGGTGGTAATTATATTAATGTCATTTATGGAAACGCTTCTCGAATTATGGCCGAGCAGTGTCGTTTTTCAAACATAACACCTTATTCTAATCAAAATATCGTTAATCAAGAGTATGGGCTTTTCAACGATCAACATATGACTGTACCATCTGAGTTGCCAAATCATAACTTTAATGGGAAACAGCTAATCGACAATCTAGTTGAAAATTGGGTGCCAAACCAATCTGGTACTTACAGTCCATTTGGGGGGTCTCCCAATATCACACCTGTACCACAAGCTGTACGAGATACAAGAGAGAGCGATGATTTACCTACTAGAAATATATCGGACTCTCAATACAAGAAACCAAGGATGGTAGCCGAAGTGAAACCTATGCGACCTTCTTACTCTGACGTTTTAACGAAATCTGCACCAACTCCGCCGTCTCCATTAACAATTCAGCCCATGAAACCAAAAATCGAAGTAGCAGGCAAAAAAATCTCTAATAAAAACATTAAAACTAAGAACAAATCTGCATCGCTGAAGAGACAGAACTCGTCCGGTAGCGACGATCATAATTCTCCGAAAATACAAATTCCTAGAAAAGTTTTCGAAAAAAATTCTTCCAATCTTCCAAGGCGTTGGGTGTCACTCGACAATCTTGGTTCACAATCCGATTCTCGTCAGATAAACGCTTTTGATAGATCCGATCAATTTTGTTCAGAAAGGAAAAAATCTGATAAGAAATCATCTAAGAAAGCAGAAAAGTCTGAGACCCTTAACAATACTAAAATACAAAACAGTAATCCCAAAACTACAGGAAATATTCCGAAACGTCCGATACAGATAAATAACAACTTGAATACAATCAATACATCCAGTCAGACAGTCTCATCTGAAAAAATGGAAAAGAATCAACAGGTTATCAATAAAGTCTCTAAAGAGGATAAAAAGGCCGTTAAGGAAAAGAATCCTAAACGTTTTCAAGCAGAGAAGGCCCAGCAGCAAATTAAGAAGGGTCAAAGAAATAGAAAGAGAGAAAATAGAGAATCTTCTATCAAAGATTTATATAAAAACTTGAATAAGTATGCGACTCGTTGGAGTAAAATTCTATTGAAAATCTTTTATTGGCTACTGCATTTAATCTCTGATGTAGTTAGCATGAGCGCCAACTTAGTTATTCAGCTGTGAGTATCGATACACTTAAATATCTACGCGAAATATGACACGCGTTCCAATATACAAGTTAATTTTAAGTTAACTTTCATTTTTTTCTCTTTTTTAACATTTTTCAGTGGTAAATGCGCTTGGTATCACACCATACTTTATTTGAAGTGCTGGTGGATGTACGTGGCTGTGACATTTTGTAAAATTCGTATTTTAAACGCTGTTGTTAAACGATTGGACAATTGGCTCGGTAGTAGTAAGTTTGCGTTCTGGCGAAAGATAAACATCAAGAAAAATGGAGAGAAAGAAGACAGTGGCAATTGGATTCCCGGTGGGCTAGAAACTAATATCGCGTTACCCAGCACCGGTGAAGAAGCCATGAAAAGACTATTAGCATGTAAAGGAAAGGATCCTTACAGCATACTCGGTGTTACGCCAACGTGTTCGGACGACGATATAAAAAAATATTACAAGAGGCAAGCCTTCCTAGTACATCCGGATAAAAATAATCAGCCAGGGGCAGAAGAAGCATTCAAAATATTGGTACATGCCTTCGATATCATTGGAGAACCGGTAATAAAGCATCCACTTATCATCATTTTCTCATAACAAAATAATAACGATAATGAAAATTAGTAACATCAGTCTTCTCAGAGTTGTCTGTAAGATTACAAAGTGTATATATATACATTTTGTAATCTTATAGACAATTAATATATATATATATTAACGTTGCGTATTATTCTAGGAACGTAGGCAAGCGTTCGATCAGACTAGACAAGTCGAAGCCGCTTGGGGCGAGCTAAGCGACCTCCTGTCTCAACTTCATCGAAAGATGGAACAGGCAGCAAATACGATAAGATGTACAAATTGCGGTTTGAGACACAAACGTATCCCTACACAACGTCCTTGTTATGCCGCGCGATTTTGTAATCAATGCAAAATACGTCATAGTGCAAAAGAAGTGAGTTTCGTGTTTATTTTTATACATTTATCAGCCGTCCGTTTCCTGAAATTAATGGTTCAAACTGTACAGGGTGATATCTGGGCAGAGTCTCGTCTAATGGGTTTCTTGTGGCACTATTATGCGTGCATGGAAGGAGCAGTATACGATGTAACTGATTGGGCAGCTTGCCAAGCTGGGAATCTCAAACATCTTAGAGCGAATACGCATAGTGTCCAATATAGAATCGTCTTAGGGCAAAGATTACCGTCTCAAACGTCCGGTAGCGGTAAAAAGCGGCAACAGATAGATCCTAATACAAGGTAAACTTTATACGATTGACTTTTATCATCATAGTGGTTTCTTTTAAACTTTTTAAGCATCAGCTCAATCCTCTTGGGCTCTTTTTCAAGCGTGTATCTTTAAAATGAATATGTATACATATATATATATATTTTTTTTTTTTAAAACAGCGAAGCAGATTTCGAAGATTTCTTAAACAATCTCTACAACCATAGCAAATCTACTGGCGTTAATACATCAGGAGATCAAAATTCTTTTAGAAGTGATAGCAGACGACGCAAAACTAAGCGTAAGAAGTAGGTAAACAGCAGTAGACGAACAATCGCTGAGTGTTTGACATCGCCGTTGTATAATTATAAAGTGCGCATTACATTAGAATACATTATATGCAATCTTAAATTTATATTATCCTTAAACAATTAACCTTAGCATATAGATGTTACAAATATTCATAAAACGCTAATATCTGACTGATACACAATATGAGATTATAAAAAACTGTGTTCACGACGAAAGCATGTGTACTAAATATTGTATCGAGTAGACTCGCACGTTAAAAAGAGGAAAGTTCGAGAATGATAATAGGGACAATTTGACAGCAAAAACATTCAACAACGCGACAGCGCGATACGTTGTAGATTTAAAATCATGAAAACATTGATTCTCTCCAAGATAATAACAGAGATGCCAAATAACGATCAGAGAAACAGAATATTGTATGCGTCGTAAAGCAAATAGATTTGAAAAAATTTTTATATACACATTTAGACGATTTGTAATTTTATGTTCTTCCAGAATGAAAAAAATATCAGATTACATGTTATAAAACTGATAAGTTTTACTTTATTTCATTTTTCATCTTTTACAATATTAACCTCATAACCAAAATACATCAGTTAAGTCATATAATTTAAGGACACACACGCGCACACACGTACACCCACTCACCTACCATCATTCATAGTTAAAATCCTAAATTGGCAAATGTAAAGACTGATTTTCTCTCTTATTTTTGTTACTTATATAGAGATATAAAAAATATAAGCTAATGTAAAACACACACACACACACACACACACACACTCACTTTCTCTCTCTTGCTCTTGCTTGCTCGTTCACTCGTCACTCATTAGAAAGAGGAAGATTGGAATGAAACATTACATACATATATGTGTACATGTATGCAATGTTACATTATTATATTATAATAGCAATATAGTTAGCTGCGGCACATAGAAAATATAGAACTCGTTAAGAACATTAGGAACAATACGGATTAAAAAGATTTTATTCTAATAAATGCTTCACAAATAGTGCAATAAATATAGAAAGATTTAAGAGCAAAGAACATTCTTCATTTCATAAACGATCACATTGTGTATACGTACATTAATATATTTGAACATATATAATATATAATATATATTTTATATATATATATATAATATATAAAAAATATATATATATTTTTTTTTCAATTCATTCTTTATGCGAATGAATCAAATTCTTATTCAAAATTTATTTCAAGTTTCCACATTTTTTTCAATATACATGCTCGAAAGCAGTACAAATCATTCGTTTTGCACTTATTTCCACATATAGTCAAATAGTTAAATGTAAAATGGTGGGACAGTACAGCAGAAAATATTTAAAAACTGATTTGATTAGGAAAAAAAGTTAAGAACGAAGATCCATCGTACAAATTGTAATTGCTCGACCATAATAATTATTTTAGTTTTAACGTATAAGTAATTTACAATGTAACTTTTCTTTCATGAAACAGACACTTTATATACATGAAATAATTTGTTGTGTACCAATAAAAAATGTAATAAATAAATTTGAAATGAGAATTCTTTATACATACAAAAAATTGGTTGCGTTCAGCAAAGAAAATTGTAAAGTTGCTAAACGAAATCAATGTTTCATAACCTTTTAGAATACAAGAAGTTTTATAGTTAACAATATAAAAGAAAATTCAATAAACAACCAATTTTATTGAAAGAGACATTTACATTTTGCTATTTATTACATGAATACATTATTATATTAAAATATTTTTATTTATATACTATATACAAAAAAAAAAAATCTTACAAGTATTCTATGTTTGCAACGTATACAATCAAAATATCACTATTATTTCTATTATTGTAGCAATACAAAAAAAAGAGAAAAAAAAATTAATTTGTTCAATTTTACAATAAAAATCATGTTATGCAATCAATCCAGCATACTTTCCAAAAATACAAGCGCATCTACATTATCAATGGCACTTTCTACATCACGCTTTTGAACAGTTCTTTTCCTCGCTTGTGCAGTGTATTTATAAGCTTCCTTCGCAAGCGATTCAATAAAAAATTCCTGTTAAAAAATTCATAATTATTTTAACGCATTAACTACATTACAGTTAATTATTTGACGTTATTTACCACTGACTTCGCTACCAGAAACGCAGCTTCTCGATTAACCAAACTAACTTCGGGATCCATTTTGATAATAGTTTTTATTCTTCCTAGAGGCAGTCGTATCAATTTTTCTCGCTGCTCCTCGTCATGCGAAGCGTCATCAACATCCTCCCGCGAATCTCGCAGATTCTCTTCATCAATCTGGCTTTTATCGAGTCGCATTTCTTTGCTCAAATCGCCGATCTCCGAATTGTCCATCGCTGACACGTTACAGCTACTTCGAAGAGCAAATTTGTATCTCGCATAGAAAAATCAGTTCATTCTTGTACGTACTACGATCATGTGCAATCTATTCGAACCTTATTAACAATAATCGTTGGTAGCAGGTTAGGTTAGGTATATACACGGACAATCCGTGACGCGATCGAGGACCGTAAACCGTCTCCTACCGTGGCCCGTGGTAGGGGATGCGACGCGAACCCTCAACTCGACTAATTCCTCGGACGTACCAACTCGGACGTGACATCGCGAGAGAGCGCAGGATTCGCAACGCGACGTTCGGAACAAGCCATGTCGTAATCAAACCTAACGACTCTATTCGCGGACAGTGGAGGATCGAAGATAGTCGAACACATTCGTGATGCCATTTCGATATTTCTCCATCATGTCCGTTATAGCGTACGCACACAGACGTACCAATCGTTCGATCTCATGGACCTAAGAATACATGGACGGAGCCTTGTACGAGGGGAAGTTGATAATCGCAGCGAAGGGGGAGCACCATAGGCATAGAACTACTACTACGACGTCGGCTAATTCCGTGCTGACTTTGGTTCATTCCGTGAGTTCGGAAGTAATAACTCAAAAAAAAAAACTCATGAATAAGTCACGATTATTTAATAATTATCGAAGAAATAACATATTTAGAGATTTGTATGTACACATGGTATGTATGTACACGGGGTATGTATGTACACAGGGTATGTGTGTATATTATCGCTTTCCTTTATAGCGTGTGTGTGAAGCGAGGCAGAGTCGTTAGACGAGGAGTCGTTAGAAGAGGCGACGTAAGACCAGGTGACGTTAGGTGGGGTAGTGCTAGGTGCTAGGTGAGGACCCAAACCGCCCC